>JBBPDE010211767.1:0-14521 GCA_037974605.1 Nannopetersius ansorgii
AACAGAACACATGCATAACTGTAACTTAGGTTCTTCAGCAAATGCTGGTATAAACTGTAAACAGAAAACAAACAGAACAGAAAAAAACAAAAAGCAAATCTGGCACGGATCTGGCGTGCCAGCCATGACAGTGAAACAAATTTTGCCAGTAAAACATTAGAAACAAACAAACACAGTGTTTTTAAAACAAGGAATATCTTGATTAGAAATTGCATTTGAATTGAATTAATCTCAAGGTCTGATTTTGATTTAAAAAATGGTTGGTTGGATGGTTAGAGCAAATACTGGGGTTCCTTGAGGAGGGGTCTGGAAATGGCCAATCCACCTACACACATAAATCACAATTTTTTTGTTTATTTGTATGTAGTCTATGTCTTTTTGAGCAAAAATATATTTACCATTTTAGAAATAATTAAATTCTTTGGGTAGAAACAATATAATTTCCCCAGATGTTTACACAGTCAGTGCAGAGTACTGGGCAGTACAAAATAAAACTAACTTTACAGGAGAAGGGAAACTTACATTAATGTACTAGGATTTAGAAATAATTCTACTGGTCTTAAAATGACCTGCAAGTATTTATTAGGGTTAAGATATAATAGTGTGATGTTATGATTTACAAAGAAATATTGTTACAAACATATGTAACATTGTACATGCAAGACAATGTTTTCAAGCAGTTTATTTTTCATAATGTAAATGATTGAATTTTAATTTAGCAAACCTCCTTACTGCGCTGTCAACCCCAATTAAAAAGAGCTCTGGGTGGTACTGACCCTCTCTTCTGATTGAGGAATCAGTGTGTGAGAGAGAGAGAGAGAGAGAGAGAGAGAGAGAGAGAGAGAGAGAGAGAGAGAGAGAGAGAGAGAGAGAGAGAGAGCAGTGAGAAGGAAAGACAGAAGAGAGTGAATGAGTGTGTTGTGAGTAAAAGTGGAAAGAGAGAAAGAAAAAGAGAGCATCTGTGGAGGGAGATAATAAAAAGAGATTGGAGATACAGAGAGAGAGAGAAGTGAGGAGGTCCCTATCCAGATGTTTGAAAAGTGAGGGAGATCAAGATCTGGGTGGTACCAGCCCTCTCTTTTGATAGAGGAATCAGTGAGAGAAAGAGAGAGTGTCAAGAGGTCCCTCTCCAGATGCCTGATACCTGAGGGAGCTCCAGCCAGGCACAGCTCGCTCACTGATTTTAGCATTTCCAATAATCTTGTCCACAGAGTGCTCACTCACGCCTCTCACTCTCTCCTAACGCACCTAATGACCTCAGGCCATGAGAGGAGGTACTATACTATTTACAATGCGCCTGTCAAAAAGAAAGCTGTACAATGGGGATGATCGCGATGGAAGGGTGTTGTGGTTTGCGTTTGAACGTGTGAGCGAGGGCGGAGGCCGTTAGTTATTAGTTACGAGGATGTGGTGTCAGTGGTCCATGATGGTGGTAGGGGCGGGTGGGTTGGGGTGGGGGGTGTTTGTGAAATTAATTGAGGGTGTGCCCACGGCCAGAGCAGCTGGCTCCCCTCCCTCTTCTCACTTCAGCAACGTCAACTCAGCAGTGAGTGTGTTTGTGTGTGTATGTGCTTTGTGTACACACCCTTGTTACAAGCAGAGCAGAACAGAGTGTAAATGAAGGGTTGTGCTCCTGGGGACTATCAGAATGAGTCTTAAGGGTAGTTTTTCAACTTTAAGCTCCATTTGTAAGGAAAATCATATATTCTGATAATTATGATTATTATGTTGATGGAAAGAGTGGTGCTCATGCTTAAACGCACATTAGCATTAGAAAGAAGCAGAGTCATTTCATCGGGGGTCTTAGCAGCAGTCCACTTAGGGGCCCTCCACCCATCCTAAAGGCACAGTTTTGAGTATGAGAATGAAAAAGAATAAGATTTGTCCAAAGCAACATAGCTTTAAACAATTCTATAATGCTTCAGAAAGCTATGCAACAAAAATAATGAAAGGAAGTTATAATAGCTCACCTTGCAAATGTAAATATTAAATGTCAGGGCAAATCACTGTGTATAAATATACACTACCAGTCAAAAGTTTGGACACACCTTCTCATTCAATGATTTCCTTTGTTTTTATTATTGGCTACATTGTAGATTAATACTGAAAACATCACCTATTGCTCTGATGGCATCTTTGCACACTCTTGCCATTTTTTCAATCAGATTCATGAGGAATCGACCTGGAATGGTATTTAATTAACAGGTGTTCTTCATTCTTCGTCATTTCATCCTCATTGTGGGGTGGGTACACAGTAAGTAATCCTTTTGCACTACGGTTCAACTCCACATTATGGCAGAAACCACTAAGTAAAAGTAGTCCATCGTTAACTTATTCTGGTTTGTTTAACTCTTTTTTTCTGTTTACTGCATAATACCATGAGTTCCTGTATCATTTGGTTTGTTTTCAAGCAATCTACAATGTAGAAGTAAGAACAAAGAAAAAATGATTGAATGACAAGGTGTGTCCAAACCTTTGACTGGTAGTGTATATTATACAAATGTAATTTTCGGTGATAATAACTTATGTGAACTTTAATCAATGTATTAATATTGGTTTGGGCTGATCAAGAACTAGGGCAAAGTGTAATCAGTTCTCTTGCTCTGATTCTGTATATTATAATGTGTGACTACAATATGCAATATGTATTTATGTCATTTGTGCATATGTAATGTATATGCATGTATGTATCAAGGTAGATGGTAAGTAAGGTATGTATGTATGAACTTTATGTAAGTATGTGTAGTGAAGAGATTCTCTTATTAAGCCTCTTTACTTGCTGTGGGACTTTAGCCTCCAGGATTTGCTGATATTTACTAGAGTCCTTTCTTCAGCTACATTTCCTGTGCCCCTGGCTGCCATAATTCTAATTCTAATTCTATTCATAATTCTAAGGTGTTTTTTCTTAATTGTTTCTCTTTTATTGTCCCAACACAACATTGGCACTTGATTCCAAACCAGGCTGATTGATCAAAGTGTACTTCAGATGTTGATTTTTGTAATGAGATTATGGTTAAGTTTACCTTCTGATGACCCTTCAGTGTTGATGTTGTTTATGCAACAAAACTGCACAGTGGCTGAGAGTCTTGCTATTCCTTGGCAGTGATGTTTATGGTCATTTTTCAGAGAGTTTTTTTTTCCCCTTCCGTTTAGTAACAGTCGTCTTGCCTCCTTTTCACTGGGAAATTGCCCAATAACAGTAAAACAGAAGAGTAGAGCCATGTTTCCCAAGGCAAAGTTTACTGATGACATGCACTGAAGATGAGCAACAGTTTACCAGCAGTACCACATGAGCTACAGTGCCAGGAATGGAGAAGAACAACAAATATTTGATGGCAGTCGGGTCCGTAAGTACCCTGTACCCCCACCCCCAACCCTGTTGCTGCACGTTTGCACTGCTTACACTCTTAACATTGTTTTCACTGTGTTGCACTGAGTTCATCTTTTACGTCAGAGCACCATGGTGTCATCCAATTCCCTCTCTGCCCACTCCAACTCATTGGCCAAAGTGCAGCGTGCACTGACTGGAGGACGTGCTGAATGTGCCGATGATGTCAGTGCAGTCCTCACACCCATAACACTACAATGATGGCCCACCAAGGTCCCCAGAGCTGAGCTCCTCCCTGCAGCAAGGTCAAAGAGGAAGTCCTCCAAAAGATCAGGCCTCCTCTGCATTACTTTCATGTAAATAATGGGCCCACTGATCCGCTCTGACTTATACATAATTCGATTATGAGGGGAGTAGCCAGAACGTTGGCTTCAACAGTCACTGGGGAGCAGGTCACGTTTATCAAGAGGTCTTACCTCACTTAGAAAAATAAGTTTTAATTGGCTTAAGTCATAAAAGAAGTACATTTTGTTGTTATCCGTCCTGCATTGAAGTCAATATCCTTTCAGACAGGCAGTTTAGTCATCCGTTGATTGAGAATGCACTGATGATGAGATAATGGTCATTTTTCATTCAGTGCTTGCATATTCTCTCACATCCTCTTCCACATCCTAATACATTACAGGGTACGCATGTAGCGCCCTCCATCAATTGTGTAAGGTTATTATTTGTATGTACTGGCCACACCTTTCCATATATCTCACAGCAAGACACATTTTTGAAAGCATTCATGGTTTCCTCACACTGTTGTTGTTAACTTAGCTTGGACCTTATTAGCATGGGCCAGAACAAATGTGTTTACGGATGGTCAACCAAATACTAGACAGGTGCATGCAAAGGCATCTCTACTTTTAAAGCGAAAAGAAGTAAACACAAACTTAAATGTACATGATTAACTTAGGTTAACTTAAAATGAACTTGAATTCATTCATTAATATTGGTTAAGGCAGATCAGAACTGGTGGAGATACCAGAGTGTATTCAGTCCTTTGGCTCTGATTCTTTAAACTTTGTGATAACACTCAACAATAATGGGCTCCACTATGCAGCTGGCTGAAAATAAAGTAAAGTGAAGTGGCCCCTTATAGTCAGGTGTGAACACATCACAGCACAGCACACAGTGTGAACAATGTGAAATTCTTTTTCTGAGTTTAACCCATTCACCAAGTGAAGCCATGGACTGCCACCAATGGAGGACACCCAGGGAGCAGTGTGTGGTGACGGTACGTTGCTCAAGGGTACCTTGTTGGTGCCACTGGCAGCCCTGAGATTCGAATCCATGGGCTTCTGATCGAAGGGGCAACTCTCTAGACCACAAGCAGTAGAAGAAAGCTATGAAAAAATCATCTAAGCATTTTCACTGTCTGGAATGACAGGCAAGGGAAACCTGGAGGACCAAGAGAATTCTCAGATAGAACTGCTTGTTGCCAGAAAGGAAAAGCAAAACCCCCACATGGCACCAAGGGACCTTTAGGAAGGGGTGGCATAAACTGGAGAGGTGCAACACTCTACTGTGCAGTATTTGAACAAGAGCATCTTGCCAGCTGTTAGGCAAGGTTAAGCAAGTGTGGCAAAAAGTGGCACAGAAAACACAGATACTGAAACTGAATAGAGTCTGGCTTCTGCAAAAGAACAGTGATCCAAAACCTCAAAATCTACAGCAATGCAAAATGAAGTTTCTGGAATGGCCTTCACATTCCCTCGACTTGAACATCTTTGTAAGATAACCCAAGAAAAGAGACTGATAAATTGTACTTTATTGATCCCAGAAATGACTTTGGAGCGGCAGCACACAAAAGAACATAGAGTAAAAGGACACTTAACACAGAACACAAAAGTACATATAAAGTACCTTTAAAAAGTATTAAAGAAAGGTACTAAAGGTATTAAAGGTATTAAAGAGCAATGCTTTCAAGTAGTAAGTTCTAAATATAAGACTTTAGTAGCAGTGTGGTCATATACTGTAAAATAGAACTTATTATCAAGCAGATTATGGTGTTCTATAAGGAAGAATGTATGAAAATGTGCTTTTACATGCAGTCGTGTAAAAAAGTGTGTAAAAAATGTCCAAAAGTTTCCAGACATCCCTAATTAGTGAATTCAGTTATTTTAAGGTACACTTATTGCTGACATGGGTGTTCATTTGAGCCCAACTTAAACAAAAGACCTGTCCATTGCTAAGTGTATGAAAGTGGGGTTTAAAGGCCTGGCACTATGGAGCACTGGAACTGTGTTTTCTGGTGTGCGATCCAGAACTAATCATTCAACATCAGTACCTGACCCTGTGCTCTTGTGGTTGAATGCGATCAAATCCTGACAGCAATCTGCAAATCTAATGTAAAGCCTTCCCATAAAAGCAGAGAATGCACTTAACTGTATGTTAACGTAAAATTCCTTTGAATTACTTAATTCTAATGGTCTATTCACCATGAAGCATTCACACAATGTAAAGGGAGACAGTGTCTTCAAATGGTGTAGAAACATTAAATACAAATATAATGACACGTTATGGTTGAAATATCCCCACAAATATGCAAGGCACAAGGGTTTTACGAGACACAGTTTATTTATATGTTTATCTAAAGTAAGTAATTTATTTAGTGCAGTATTTATGCTGAAACAGAGCAAATATTCTGACCTCCATGTTTCCCTTAAGCTATTTTAACACATAATAACAGGACTGTTTTCCTAAATTACAGTACACACGTCTCAAACAGTCTATCCTTTAGGTCATTCTCAGCACTTGAAATCCACATCACACAGAACAAAGGTGTGGAAAAAAAAACAGGCACAAAAAGCTCCGTTTGTGGGGATCTTGGACTGTGGGAGAGGTGCTCTGTGCCATGGGCAGCTGTGGCTGTTGGAGGGGGTTTAGGTGGATGTGGGCCAGAGGGAGCAACTGAGGAGGGTGTGGACACCCCCCAGCCCCAGACGGAGCAGCACTTTGTTCCCTTCCCAAAGGAAAGCAGATTAATTCAGCGCTGGATCAGGTAAAGCCAGCGATTTTTTCCAGCGGCCAGCTTTTTTTTTTTTTTTCCAGCGACGCCGCAGTCGGTCCTGTGGGATTAGTGTCGAGCTGGCCAGGCAGTTGGGGGGGATGTGAGAGGAAGTGTGGCTCACAAATGGCCTCCAGGCAGGAGAGGAGCCTTGACAGGTACATCGGGACAAACACTGATTGCATTCAAAATTCACTGTCGGCCACCATTCGTATCAAGGAAAAATGTTTTGTGTGCATGCCTCCTCCATCCCATTTCCCTAGCGCCAAATGTGACACAGTGGACCATTACTGGCGATTGGCTTAGACACCACACATACTTGACGTCTGTTTGACATTTTGTGCTCTGAAGAAAAGGGAGAAGAAGAACCCCTGCATTTTTTTTCCTTCTGTTGTCTCATTTCTCTCAGTTTCATGAATATTATTTATTTTGTGTAGTGTTATGTTCCACAAATGATAAATAGATGATAAATAATTATGTAATTATTTTCCAACCTTGAATTAATCATTCAAATTAAACAGGATGTTTTTGTTACTGTCCCTTTAAGGCGGATAAAGGCTGATTCATAAATATAAATGACCTCTGACTGACCACTGTTTATTACGCCTAAATTAAAAGGCAGTCCGGTGTAACCAAACAGTCGCTGTTGAAGGCTGATGACGCACTTCTCACATGTAGAAGTGCAAAAAGTTATTGTTAAAAATTCTCTGCAAATTGCAGTTTACAAAACATGTTGCCTCCTTGAAAAAATAAACTTAATAAACTTTGTAAGCTCAGTGCAGAGTGTTACACTGTACATTTATTATATACCTTGCATATTATTGTACATTGCTACTGGTGCCAGGGACATCACTGAGCACTCTAAGGAAACTTAGAGAGGGTTAACTATTAACCAGATTAAGATTAACCAACAGGTCATGTTCCATTAAACAGCTTGTTAAATTCTTTCTATCCAACATTATTGTTCATGTGATTTCATGACTGGAATATCTGGTTGTACACAAAACAGTCATTAAGCGTAGTTTCGACCAAGCAGGTGGAGGCGGTGTTGTGAAGCTAGCTTGTACAATGACCGGTTTATTTTAGTTTACATGTCTCTGAGATTTCTGGCCATCACTAAAGCTGAGCAAAGCTAAATCAGTGACCCGAGACAGAATGTCTCGATCTAAAACAGCTCAAGAAAGTGGCGGAGTGAGTCACAATTCAGCGGGACAGAACTGATTTAATCTTACTTCATGCACTCTCTTAACTAAATAAAGGCAGCACTTAATTATTTATTTATTTTTGTCAGAGATCACTGACAGGCAGAAGACACTTGATTCTTATTCTTATTTATAATATCAACAATGGACTAAAAAATAGGCAACAAAATCATTCATAAAGAAGTCATAGGTGGAAGAAATGTCCTTATAGTTACAAACATGGTTATGATAATTATCCACAATGATAATTAGGTTCACTTCACAGATATATCAGGGGGAAGGTCTTCTAGATAAAACCATATATGTATGGGAAATTTGAAAAAATTCATATGAAATTCTTATCTGAATTTTTCCAAAACAGCTGTAAAACCCCTGTATGACCCGAGACTCGAGTCCCAGGACGCATGAACATCCTGCTGAGTGAACCTTTCCTGCCTCTGCTGTGACCGTTCAAGCGTGATGCTGCAGACTCTTTTAAATTAATGTATTTATCTACAGTCCTCACTAAAACCTGTCCAGCCTAACGCCCAGCCTAATGGCTTTGGAGAAACTGGCCTGTTTCGGGCTATTTTTGGCCTCTCTGTCACTTACTAACAAAGTAAGCAAAAGTATTCCAACATGTGACCTTTGGTCATTTTTCACATTGTCCTTCCATCCTTCTACAGAAGAAATTTGAAGTAAGACAAAATCACCACATTTAACATAGTTTAAGTTTGTTTCATGTGAATGTACATACAGGTATGCAAATCTTACATACAAGGTATCCCAGGGTGCAGGACTGAAATGACTGAATAACATCTTTGCAGCTCAACAACATTTAGCCATACCGCAACCAGAGAGGGTTCATAGAGTCTCTACACAGGTGAGTGTCAACTTTTTAATGTCAGATCAGTGGTACGTACATTGTCCTTACAAGTAAGTTTATATAAACAGCTTTAGAAAATATAAGAGACCACTGCAATTTATTTGGCTTTATTTGTAAATTCCTACACAAGGACCACATTCTGCATTATGAGGTACTGACCAGTGATCACCTGAATTAAGTCTTATTTAATGAGGAAAAGGATAAATACTGCTGTTATGTGACCAGTTGGATGGTAAAACACTACTAGAAAAAGGTCAAAGGCAATTATTACCATTTTGTTTAAATGTGAACAGGATTTTTTGAAATTCTGTGAACACTGCATCATTTCTGTTTTTGTCATTTCCTGTAAATTATGCTTCAGAGAACAATATATTTATTTGGAATTAAACTTGTTCAGTTCAGTACTTGCACCTATAAAGCAAGTCCTGAGAAACTGAGCATTTTCACAGTGGTCTCTTATTTTTTCCTGGAGCTGTATATACTTTTTACTACTATTTTTGTTACAACTGCCTATTTTTTCATGTGGACAGTATGGCCTGGGGGGACAAATGGTAATGGTAACTACAACAAACTCTTATTTTGAAAACCAATTAAAATTTGGTTCCCTGTGATGTGGGTCCTGCCTGAGTCTTGTTAATAACAAGACATACAGTCCGCCTTCTTTTAACAGGGTGTGTAGGCTATGGAAAGTGAGCGTGGGGAGGGGGTGCGAGGGGGTGAAGAAGTCCCTCTGGGACTCAGGCGGCCTTGCCCAGCTCTCGTGGGCCCACGCCTCACACCTGGGTCTCCAGTGCCCTGCAGCTGTCTGCAGCCTGCCTCTGTACTGTGGCCTCTATACTGTGAGCACATATAACCTAAATACAGCACAACTGCTGAACATACAGGCCACTAACTAACCCAGTGCACTACCTCATCAAAATGATTTTAAAAAAAGGTATATACATTTATAGAATTTACAACATTTTTAGAAATTAACTGAAAATGACCATTACTGCTTGCTCAAATATAACAGTGTTTGAAGTTTGCTTGTTCAGTTCTGCGCTTTGGCTCATGCAGCTATCGAATAATAGAAGTTTATAACCAGATTTGGGGAAGAACTCAAGTAAAAAATGTATGTTATGTAACAGTTTTAATTCTTGTAATGACATAATAACACTTGCACCTGTATGTGACACTGACTGTGAATATAACCATCACACCTTAAATTTCTCAAAGCCTTCTTTAATTCACTCATTTTCTGTAACCGCTTAATCCTTCACAGCAGTCAGTCCTGCTAAAATGTAACTGTTGGATAAAGTTGAAGAAATGAGACCGCCAATCTCACCGAAACACGTTGGACCCCATTCTCATTTGGAAACAGCTCTGCGAGTTTTACATTTCATTCATAAAGATTTTGTTCTGAAGCAAATGTTCTTGGAAAGTTTCTTCTGACTACCTACCTAGGTTTTAAAACAGCATTAGCTGTTCATTATATAACTAACTACATCCCTTTCAAAGGGCGAGATAATAATGTGCCTTTTAAATTAAATTTACCTTGATGTCTATAAAGTACTGAAAAGGGTTTTCACCTTGTGATTTCCAGAAGTCTGTGGGTGTTCCAGAATCAATGGGGAAGTAAAGCAATGAGTAGTGAGATTTTCCATGTAGTAATCTGTAAAATAATCCTATTACAATTAGAGGTAAGTAATGAGTAAGTTGTAATTGATTTGTTTGTTTTGAGTAACTAATCCCAGCACTGTTTATAAGCAACAATTACTATCATGAAACCAAACGTAATTGAATCGTTTGAAGCCAGAGTCATTTCTCAAACCGTGGTGCATTGTTGAGATATTGGCTTCCTTATGTGTTTTCTGACACTGCACGACATCTATCACAAAACAATAAAGACAAAACACAGAATTTAATCTGCCACTGCTGCTTTTAGCTACAGTATATTTTACAACAGAATGACACAGAGTGTCAGAAAACACATAAGGAAGACTTAAGGCAATCTGTTTTGCAGTGTGTTCAGGAATGCTAACCATTTTATTCAAAAGCTTCCACTGCTTGGTAGCTCCAGTATCCTCTTAGTTTGAGTACAAAGCTTTAAAAAGTGATCTTTGAGTGACTGTTTGGCTATATGGGGGGTCCTCAAGGTACGACAGAGATACGATCCTAGGACAGTGATGTAACCTGAATTTTGGTGTAAGTTGATCACCTGTCCTAACAGAGTTGTAAAATCTAGAACATATAAACACAACTAAGTCCCAGAAAAGGAAAAGGACATAAATACACTGTGCTTGAACACTGTACTGTAGAAAAATGTTTAGTAGCGGTGATTAAGGCCAAAAACTTGCCATCCAAAGCAACACTTCTACTTATAGAAGCATCCTCTCTCACTCTTACGCTGCGTTACTGCATGTTCTACGTATTCTGCACATTCTGCACTTATTCTGCTGCACTTCCGTTTGCCCACGTGAGCCCTGTAAACTCGAAACATCGCATGTCGAGACTAGACATGGCACAATACCACTTTTTATGTCTGATACCGATACTGTAAATTCAGATATCTGCTAATACGATACAACTCTGATACTCTTTTTTAAACAGAAAATAAAAAATAATGCTTTCAAAAATTGTCCTGATAAATTTTGTATACCGTAACACAAATACAAAAATCATAACTGTGACATAATAAGGGAGATACGTTGCACAGAGAACATGGTATAGTAAGATGTCCCCATGGGGTGCTGTATGTAAAAACAGCATAACAATTTAGAGCCATTTTTTCATCATTTAGTGCAATTTTCACACAATTTTCACACATTTATAGCGAAACATGTTTACAAAGCTAAATGTTGCACTCTAAACCTAAATGTTGCACTTTAACAAAAGGACACTCTGAATGTGGAATTTTAATATTGCATTTTTGCAAACAGCAAGATATGCTAATTGGCAATGCCCCATGATTACAATTGGCTGTTAATTAGCAGGGGGATGGACTGTGTGCTGTGATATGCCCTCACCAACATGGAGGATTTACCTTAAACTATCTTAAATCTAAATGTTAAATATGAAAAATACATCTCGCATTCAAAATGTGAAACTTCACAGTTAGACAGGACGAAGTGTCCCAATACGTTCGGCAGTCTTGGCTTTTTCATCTTTGAGTAACTTCAGACTGCTGACATGTTGGCACGTCTCACACACCACAGAAACAGAATCATGTGATGCATCTTCTCGCCTCATGCACATCATATATCACGTTATGCATGCTGTAATTATTTTCCGTAATTGTTAACGGATTGAATTACACTTTTTATTCCAGTAATTTAGGTCAGGATCGAACTGATACCGATACAGAATATCACATCTCTATTCGAGACCCTTGTAACTCAAGGACCCCCTGTATTGTGTATGTCTGATTTTGCGCGGTGTTAAAGAATGCTGCACTAATGCTGCTAGTCACACATTTTTAGTATTTGGTTATCAGTTACATCATCATGGTGTTCTTTTTAAACAGAAAAGTTCATCAACACTGCGCTGGTCCTGTACGCCTAAACAAGTCAAAGAAGAAATGATGTAGGCCTCATAACAACACACTTCATCTTATACCCAGCGCGCTGCATTGCTGAGGGTGAGTCTTTGGTTTCCTTTTTCCAACTGTTCTTGCTCTCCGCAGTAGATACCACTCTTCTCTGCCACAAGCCTTGCAGAGAGAATCACCTTATAAGGCAGGAGGGAGGCTTCCCTCCCTCCGCAGCCTTCTAACCCCACCAGCGCCACCCTCCAGATTCTCTAGTCTCTGGTCTCATGACGATGACCCTGAAGCAGCCCTCCCCTGAAACATGGACTCATAACTGCAGGCAGCAGGCTGTGTCTACGTTAATGCTGAAACTGGACCCCGGGTGGAAAATCAACACAAGACAAGAGATATAACAGAGTATAAGAGTATAACAGAGAAAGTTGGAGCAGTTCTTGTTGCTGTCTATATGTAATGTGGAAGTAGGAGTGAGTATGCTTACAGCCATTCCCTATGAGTCTCAAAAATCAAATGTAACATTGTTGCTTTTATGTGAAAACCTCATAATTCTTCAGTCTTTACTTTGAAGATGTTAGCTTTCATTATGAGGACATTTTTAATGGAAATGGTGCATTATTACCTTAAATGTATTCTTGTTATAGAAATCCCCTATATTGCATGCACTACAAGAACAATGGTTAAGTACAATTATTCTCTTTTCTTGCATTAAATTGACTCAATTATTAAAATCTGATTTTTTTTAAATGAATGTGTATGAGACACACTGCCTTGAGACAACAATGTGGAAAAAAAACAATGAAAGGATTATATGTGAAACTCCATATTTTGGAAAATGGAATTAAACTGAACAACTACATAACATACATTGATTTTTAAATATCAAATTATATAATTATAACTAATTATATTTTCCAAAAACATATTACAATCATGGATCAGTATAATGCTCTGATTTTAATCACTTACATCTACAATATTAAACACACCACAATGTAAAAGTCAGGTATGTATGTTAAATGTATGTTATAGTTAAGAACATTGTTTCCTTTCTCTTATTAAGGGACTATTTCTGAACTGCAAGCTTTTGTGGACATCTAATGGAAAGCATGTTAATCATGCATATATACCTTTGTCATGCATGTAAATAATAAATTTTTTTAAAAATAGGGAAAACACATCCTTTGCTAGATTGCATAAGCTACAATCTTCCCAAGCACTCTCATGGCCTCTGACATGAGCTGCTCCACTGTATATTTCCATGTTGGGGAGTACAGACATGGTACTAAACAAACAGCAGCGATAAGACCATGTAGAGGAAGTGTTATGTACGGTAATCCCTCACTGATTTCCAGTATCCATCCAGGCATCCTCTTCCGCAGGAAGTGCCCTTGCTTGGGAATATGCAGGGAATGTAACCTTTTGTTTAGAGAACGATATGTGATGGGATTCCGCCCGGCGAACGGCACCGTGCAAGCCTTCGCCCATAAAAAGGGGCCTTATCTAAACAAAAGCGCAAGCAGCACATTGTCTCCATATCTCAGAGCCGGTCTAATGATTCACACTGCTCAACTCCCTGCAGTAAAATCAGCTCTTATTTTCCATCCATCTCCAAGACAACAGCGCTCCACCTTCTCAAGCAAACTCCAACCCGTGACAGCTCGGGGTCATAAATCCATACTTATGAAAGTACTTATGCCTTCTTGCATATCAGAGCGTATTCATCTGAGAACCACAAAGAAACACTCCCAGGTCGGCCCATATTGTTCTCGCTCCAAACTACAGTGCAAACTCCTGATGACATCACCACCTGCAATCATACAAATCACAGCAACACACTGACAGGCGTGAGTCTGCTCATACTTTAACTGTACAATCACATTTAATACATCCATGGTGCACAGTGTTAGTGATCACTGTGATTTCATACAGGCTACAATGTGTTTAGTAGGAACCATGAAAGAAAAGGCTCTGCCTTGTCAAGGCAGGCCTAACAAACCAAAGGCCTTTCAATAACATTACCAACCAGTGAAGGTATATCGTTCCTGCTTGAAAACTGCAGGATCAGTCCCAGGAATTCCTGCTTGTCCTCCTTTTGCAGAAAAGATCAATCATTGTAGAATAGAAGTGGGGTAACCTGAAAGAAGAAAGGGCTTCTTTCCTTTGTTCTCTCCTGATCAAATGATTGGTCCAAATATAATCACGACACGTTTACTGAATATCAATGTTATTCCCTATTTATGAAATTTCATCCCAATCACATCATTCCGGTGATTATTTAGGCCCTCTGAAACTTTGGGGGTCAGTCGATCCACTTTTGTCAGTAATTGAACTATATATGAAGTTTATAGGAGGTTTTTCATATACACTACTCACAATAAGTTAGGGATATTGTTATTTACATGAGTGCTTGTCCTATTTGTTCTGAATTTGCTCTTTAATGAAATAAGTAAAAGTTCCCTTTGATATTACTATTAATGTATGAGAAGAAACACCATTTTCATTAGTTTAATATTTATTACCTCAAAAATTTTGACAATAAGAGGGACAG
>JBBPDE010211797.1:0-14517 GCA_037974605.1 Nannopetersius ansorgii
TTGCAACATTCCGTGAAGATTTACCTTCAAGAAGTTTGATAATCCTCTCCTTTGTTTCAACTGACATCTCTCGTGTTTGAGCCATGAGTTATGTCAATCGTCTTGGTTCAACACATCACTAATGTGTGCAAGGACTCTTTTTTTAACTGCAGACTCATTAGCAGTTGTAATCAGATACAGGTGTTTGTTTTAGAAATGCGAAGTGCATGGTGATTCCATATTATTTTTCTCAGATTTTTGTGCTTCCATATTTTTTTCCTCTGTTTGATCTTTAAAACAGTTGTCATCGACTACAGTTATCTTTCTTTGTTTTTTTAAGTGTTTAATACTGCCAGAAGTTTAGATTGTTGAGTGAAAATAGTTGGGGCATGTATGTGCTTGTTTTAAATTCTACACAATTAAACATTTGAATGAACATCTTCTGAGGTGGGGTGATTCCATACTTTTTGCCAGGGGTTGTAGCACCAAATTGTCCTGGACAGAATCAGATCTGGGCACCTTTGTACACTTTAATATTGTCCAGCCCATTTGAGATTTCAACAGATGGACTCTGTTAATCTGACTGTCTATTTCTGACTAGGCCAAAAATACAACAGGGAGAATGATGGCTTCTCAATAGACTTAGATAAACTTAAATATATTATTTGGTATTGTTAAAATGGCATAGGATTTGTAAACAGAAAAAGTTATTCTTACCTATTGAATTGTTGAAAGCCAGACTCTTTACAAGAAAGAACAAAATAAGCAAGTGAAAAACAATAACAAAAATAGATGTTTCAGTCTTCATGACATTATTTTGGCTCTTGACTGCCTGCAGTTACGGCAAGTGTTTGTCGGACAGATAAGGCAAATGGGTAACACTGAAAATTTGAAGAAACTGTTAATAAAATAAAATGTTTTTGTTTTACAGTCAAACTGATATGTTATTCTCATGCTATTAATCAGTTAACAATGTAAACAGCTACACAAATTGCAGGAATTTTGCAGTTGTTTTGGTCTATGGAGTTGCCGAAAAGGTGAATATAAATATGAGCTTGACTATAGTTATAGCTGCACAATTTTGTATAATTGTCCTTTCCAAATGTGTTATTTTTACAGCTGGGATGCAACAGTTGGCCTTGTCTACCAGAAAGCAACAGAATCAGAAGAAATCAAAATAACACAGACCTATTCCTGGCATTTTCCAGGCCAATCAAACTCCCCTAAATGTTTATATCTCTATGAGCCTTCATTTTGACACCACTGGTGCACGAATGAGTATGTTTTTTCTGCTCATGTACAGAACATCTACTTATAAAGTAACATTGAGTAGGCAGTGCTTTAATGTGACAATGTGGCATTCCTCTAAGACCTTAGAGTGCAGTCACTTGTTTTAGTTCTACATACCTGCAGTATTCCTGACTTCTGCACAAACATTTATTGGATCAGGAGAGGCCTGAAAGAGGAAATGAATGAACAAGCAGAGAATGAACATCAACATCTGACAGTAAGAGGGCGAATGAAGCGGCATCATGCAGAAGTGTCTTACACTTGAAGCTCCATCAGCATCAGGAGAGCCTCTCTGTGACAATGTATCTCCTGTGATTTCCTCTTGGCTGTTTGATGGTAGTTGTGTTTTCTCTGGAGTCTCTAAGAGTTCCATCTTAAAATATTAAACATTTTTATTAATAACAATGCTGGCAGAACAAAATCACAATGAAAACTCATCTTGTTTCACACAGCAATGATTTGGGACTGAATAATGAAAAAACACTTGTTTATTTAACACCAGATCACCGGCAGTAGTATAGAACAAGTAATTGTTACTTGTCCAATACATTTTAATAACATTCTTTCTTCAGCTTGTATGATATTAACAAGGCACTTAGCAAATTTCTATCGTGGTTTTATTGTTCCATAAAATAACCATCACTTGGTATTTCTTCCATATTTCTCCCATATTTTTTAGAATAAATCAAAACACTGTACACAGTAGTCAATAAAGTAACACCATTACAAAATCAAGAAATCAAAAATAAATACAAATCCACACAACCCAAACAATAGTGTTTACCACAATCAAAGGTTGATAGGAGAGCCAGTAGGTTGACAATAAATAGCCTACTGGCCGTTTAAAGGGTGTTACTGAATCTAAGAAGTAAGATATATTTAACAGGGCACACCAGCTTACTGACTTTTGGACAACGCTGTCATTGATCACAAGCTCAGACAAATACAAAAGTAAATGGTAATACAAAAAGTAAATTTAAAACTTTTTAGTAGTTTCATGAAGTCCTTTGCACAAAATCACTCTTACATAAAGAGATTTGCCAGCTTTATTCTTCACAGTTTCAGGCCCTTTCAAAATGTACCCAAATGTCAGACCCAGAGCCAGATGAACTCAACACTTCATGAGTGACTCTCCTGTCTGTAGACACTGCGCTCGGCGTCTTCTTCTACTCATAAAACCAGCAGATAAACATGGAGGATCTTCAACTAATCTAGTGGGCGGGGCTCCACAGGTGAGGAGGGGTTCTATGCAAATTTCCAAATCCTGACGTCAGAATAAGGGAACCCTCCAAACTGCTCAAAGAAGCTCATGATTCCTGACACCAAAATCTTTCAGTCAACTCACAGAACAGTGTTTATAGGAGCAGTAGAGACACAAATGGAAATATAAAAGAATGCAAAATGTTTTGCACAATATGTCCCCTTTAAAACATGTGTTCAGCATTTAAATGGTGCCGCCAAACCAGTGTTGCCAACTGTTTCCTACAGAAAGTAGCTGAAGTCTACCCAATAAAGTCATTAGATGTTGCTAGATGAAGAACATGCTAATTTGCACATTAGACAAAATCTCGTCACATTGCATTACCGTTCTCAGAATCAGAATTTAAAAAAATAACAAACCACAACGCTCAGATACTTGGAGACACTGACATCTGTACTTTCATCAGACAGGAGGTTGTATTTGTTGCCACCTGTGTTCTGTGTTTCTTTAAGACAATTTGGATTGGGTCGCCTGATTGTATGGCTTGGCTTTTTCAACATGCTTTTGGGAGCTGCAAGCTTTTTAATCTCTGACAGCTTTCCATAAAAATCTGTTTTACAGTACAGACAGGATCATCCAGATGGTCACTGGCAAACTTCAGATGGGCCTGGACATGTGATGACTTGAGCAGAGGAACGTTCAATGCAGTGCATGATTGTGCGTGTTCTACCGACAGTGACCTTTGAACCTGTGGTCCCAGCTCTCTTCATGTCATTGAGCAGCTCCTCCCATGTAGTTCTGGGCTGATTCCTCACCTTTCTTATCATCAGTGATACCCCACGAGGTGAGATCTTGCATGGAGCCCCAGTCCGAGGGAGGCTGACAGTCGTTTCTTCCATTTTCTGACAGTTGCTCCAGCGGTTGACCTATTTTCACTAAGCTGCTTGACAATTGCCCCGTAGCCCTTTCCAGCCTTGTGGAGGTCCACAGTTTTGTCCCTGGTATCTTTGGACAGCTCTCTGGTCTTGCCCATGGTAGTAGTTGGAGTCTGACTGACTGTGAGGTGGACCGGTATCATTAAAGAGCTCAGACAGGTGCTGCTAATCAGGATTACTGAGTGGAGTAGAGGTGGACTTCTTAAAGGCAGAGTAACAGGTCTCTGAGAGCCATAATTCTTGCTGATTGCCAGATGTTCAAATACTTATATGCAGCAGTGCAATACAAATAATTTTTTTACAAATCATACAATGTGATTTCCTTATTTTTTTTTTTACTTTCTGTCTCTCACAGTGGGAATGAACCTACAATGTGAACTTCAGACCCTCCATGATTTCTAAGTGGGAGAAAATCGCAGGGTGTTCAAATACTTATGATCTTCGCTGTAGACTAAACAATACTATGCATTGATCGTACGAACATTTACATTTTTAAAAATCCCAAATAAAAACATGCCAGATGGAGCGGCGTCAGTCACGCTAGCGTCCCTGTAACCTAGCATCTTTATTTACTGTTTGTTCGATTGTCTGTGTGGCTTCTAGAAGAAAGAACTGTGTGATCAACCTGCTCCACAGAAGAGCTCTGCTTGAAAGATGACTTGTGTTGTGATTAGGTGAGATCAACCAAGAAAGATTTCTTCTGATTAGACACTCGATTTGATGTCATACTGCACACACATGCACAGATCATTCACTTTATGATCTGATAGAATTATCAGTACCCACTCACAAACAGAAGCTTGATAAATGCAAGCAGTGGACAGAGTAGATGTAAAGTTTAGTCTCAGCCTGGCTTGAGGGAGAATATTGATCTACCCAGAAAGTAGCTATGGTTTGGCAAAGATGTCACTTGATTTGTTGCTAGGTGATTTTTAGGGGGGGAAAAGTAGCTAAATAAGTTAAGAAAGAACTTGATTTATCCAGAGGGAAGTTCTTTTGTCCTAAACATGCTCAATGCAACAAGAGGAAATAAAGATATACAATAAGGGCTGGTTTCCCAGACAGGGATTAAGCCTAGTCCTAGATTATATAGTCCTGGGAATAGACATTTTCCATTGAAATGGAAAGAGTAGTCCAAGACTAGGCTTAATCCCTGTCTGGGAAACCGGCCCTAAGAGTTTAAAAAGAACAGAACAGTAGTAATAGTGCAAATGTAACATCAAACTCTAACAAAGTAACAAACAACTAATAACATTATTAGTAAAGGTGTTTATGAAAAGTGATAGTGTTTGTGCCATGAATAAAAAGATGTAGCAGCATGTGATGGGGGAATGAAACAAACATTCAGTAACAAAGATGAGTAAATAAAAGGAAGAGTTATACAGTCTTATTGCTGCAGGTAGGAAGGATGTCCTGCAGCGTTCTGTTCTACATTTAGAGGCGATGAGTATTTTGCTGCTTGTCATCATGGAGGCGTGCATGGGATGAGAGGGGCTGTCCATGAGGCTTTTTAGTATTATCCTCTCAGACACCTCCACCAAGGTCTCCAATCCGACACCCAGCACAGAACCTGCCTTTTTAATCAGCTTGTTCAGCCTGTTGGTATCAGCTGCCTTCACCCCACTTCCCTAGGACACTGCTGCACAAAACACAGCACTCTCCACCACAAGGTGATAGAACATGGTCAGCATTTTCCTGCCCATATTGAAAGACATTTGCCCTTTCTAGAAAATAGTGTTGGTGTTCTTAAACCAGTCCAGTTTATTGACTATTTTTACCCCCCAGGGACCTCCACCTCCACATCAGTCCCTGATGGTGAGAGGGGTGGGAGGAGGAGCCTGCTTCCACAACCAGTTCCATATAGCTGTAGATGATTCAGCTCATATGGTTCAGATCTTGATAAAAGCACTAGAGAAGTTGAAAAACACGACCCTCGCAGTGTTCCCAACCATGACCAGATGGGAATAAGCCTAGTCCAGCAGGTAGATGAAGGCATCCACCACGCCAATATGGGGTCGATAAACAAACTCCAAGGCTCCACCAGCAGACGCAGATGTCTCTTCAACGTCTTCATGACGTGTGAAGTCAGAGACACTGGCCTATGGTCACTGGGAGTCAACGGGTTGATCTTTATGGGGACAGGAACCAGGCAGGATGTCTTCCAGAGTGACAGGTCCCTCTGCAGTTTCAGACTCATGTTGTCCACAGGACAGTTGCACCTATTGAAGTTCAGATATAGGTTGTTTGCACATTGCAACATCCTTATCCATCCCAACACCTCTCTTTTGTCTCAGGCCAGTAATGGCTGGCATTCCATTCCACACCTCACTGGTATTGTTTTCTTGGAGTTTGCTTTCCAGCTCCCTCCTGTAGATATTTTCCCTCTCAGTCTTAGCTTTTAGCTCCCTCTGTACCAGTCTGAACTGTTCTTTTTCACCATTTCTAAAAGCTTTCTTTTTCTTGTTGATTGCGGCTTTGATGTCTTTGGTTATCCAGGGTTTATTGTTGGGGAAGCAATGAATTTTTTTTTTGGGAACAATAGTGTCCAAGTTGATATAATCTGTGATGCAGCCTGTCAGGTTGTCTATATTGTCCCCATGGGAATTACAGAGCAAATCACAGTCCATTGCCTCAAAGCAGGGTTGTCTCTGGACAGGGGCTGGAGGTGGACAAGGTTGTGATCAGCCCTGCCCAGGGGAGGGAGAGAGATGGTCCAGTGTTTTATTGTCTCCACGTATTGTTGTAACATGGATAGAACAGTGGAGAGGTTTGTGTGGTTGTCCCCTGTTGCGGCCACAAACGTGGATGGGCTTTGAGTCAAGAGGGGTGCAGTCACAGAACTAATGACATCATATGCCTGCACCCAGTTAGCGTCAGGAGCGATGTAAACAATGATAATAATGAAAAAGGAGAACTCTCTGGGCAACTAATATGGCCGGAGACTGACTGCTAACAGTTTAATGTGTTTAGTACACACAGCCAACTTCACCCTAACGTGACTGGGGGAACACCAGTGGTTGTTTACATAAAAGAGCAAGCCCACCACCTCTCTTCTTCTCAAACAAAGATCAATTGTTGATATGGAACCAGTCTCTGAGTCTCTGGTGTCCACTTCCACTTCTGCCTCCTCACCTCCAGCTTCGGTCTCTGCACCGGTCGCCCAAGCTCTGGTCCCCGCTCTGGCCTCATCAGCTCTGTGCTTCTGACACTGCTGTGTCATCCGCCTCTACCTGTGTACAGCAGAGCCTGCGTGCTCTGCCTCCGCCGTGGACGGAGGTCCTGGGTGATCCCGCAACCCCCCCCCCCCCAACCCCCCCGCCCCTGTGTTGGTTAAGGGGCTGGGAGTTCTGTTTCGGCACCCCGGAGTTGCGCCTTTTGATGGGGGGTACTGTCACAGTTCCTGCCTGTGACCACTGGGGGTTGCTATAGGACCACAAACCCTTCAACTCCTGGGACGCTTTAGCTTCTCGGACCTTTTTCAGCCCTCACCTTATTTAGCACCGGTGTCTTTTCTGATTTCTGATTGCCCTCACACCTGTTCTGTGTTCCCCTTATTTTGCCACTACCTTCTCATTGGTCATTATGTTTTCCTTGGGGGATTTATGTTGAGGGGGTTTCTATCAGAGTTATCTGGACATACTTTCCCATAACCAGCTCCTTGTCTTCATGCCTTTCTATGTATCCTTACCTTCACAATAAATCACCAAATAATGCATCTACGCAGCAGTGCCTCTTCTTCTCCAGCAGAACGGGGCCATTGCGCGACAAAAATAAATAAAAGGAAAACAGAAAGAAAGAGGAAAGTAGCTTAAGAAACAAAGAGCATGCCAGAAAGGTGGCCAGTGCCAGAAGCAGAGTGGGGTTGGAAAAATCATTACATCCAGCAACAAATTTGAAAACTCAAGAAGAGGGCCCAAGGGACAGAATCTGTGAAAGGAAAGACTGCAGGGAAGAGTGGTGAGATAAACTCAAGAGATTACCAAATTACTGTCTGGGTTTTGCATAACGCGATGGGGCAAACTGCTTCACACAAAATCTTAGCAGAGGTGCATGCTGAGATTACTGATTACCCTAAGATGGTCCATGCCACACAAACATTTAAGACAGAGGACCATCCAGTGAAGACCCTGTTACTGCCTGCTTGGCACCACTAAAAACCATTGAAAGCAAGCTTTCACAAGAAATTCATTAATGCAAATAATTAATTAAATTAATAAACATTGCTTGAATTTTAGCACCAACAGTGGAAGAAAGTCAGCAGGTGAAGAGGATGCTAAGACAAAAAGCAGTTATTCGGCCAAAAATTGATTTCTAAAAATCAAAGTTGACAGTGTAGAATTTTACTCATAACACACAGCTATTAATAATAAAACCAGAGAAACTAGTCATTTGCAATAGTTATTTTTTTCAGAGATGTACACTCATTTTTTCCCCCTCAGTTCTCCTCACCTCTATATTTGTTGACGTTAATGCTGGCAACTGTTCTGCTACAACAGGGTTTCCTGAACACAGAAAGATATAAGAAGTTGTTTAGATTATGTTATGGATGCTTACAGAAAATGTTTAACTGCCAATTTATTTAGTGTTCCAGGTAGGGATGGTACAATGCCTCATCTTTGCCAGTACTGAAACAAATACAACTGATCTAATATGTCTGTTTAATAACTACTAAGATCTAAAATTTTATACAGCCTAATGTCTGTATTTTCATTTGTATTTTCATCTCTAACCACACAAAAGCCTCCACCCCACCTTTACTCTTTTCACAGGACAATATTAACTGAAGTGAATTACTCTACATTTATTGGTGCTACAAGAAGTCAGTTCCATCTCTAAGGCAATGTGTACTGAAGTGGTACAAATGTATTTTTTTTCCTCAGTGTGACCCAGATATAATTTTTATAAAGCTGTGTGGAACTGTCTGATCTTTTCAGATCTAAACACATGTCTGAAATTAAATTATGTGATTTGAGAAAAATCGGTTTAGAATTCATGTGTTTGTTCTCAGTGAAGCAGCAGCAGTTAACTGGGAGTTTGAGCCTGTACACACATTAAATAATCTGACCTTATATCACCTCCTTCTCAGATCATGAACAGCTGAGAACTGATCAGAGCAGATGATCTTTTTGATTTAGGCTTGTGCTGCAAGTTCATGGATTTTTTTTTTTGCTTTCTAAGGATGCTTTCTTGCCCTGGTCAGAAATTGAAAAAATGTCTGCGAAAGGTTTGGCACTGAATAGTTATTTATATTCAGCGTCACATAAGAAATCAAGGAAAAGTATCACTAATCCTTTTGTCCTATTGTCGTTTGGCACACAGTGCAAAAAAAAGGCTGGACGATCATGTGGGGTAGTTCTCTTTCTCCACAATATGGGGTAATGATCTCTTTACCCCGCAAAGAATGACTTCAGTCTTAAAACATGGTTGAAAACATGGTTTCTTCAAGTATCTACAACTCAGAAGCTTTATCCTGGCTCAATCAAACAACTCAGTGCAACGACCTATATTGAACACATGTTAAAAAAAATTGTTTCTGCAAAAGACTCACTGTTTTACAATGTGTTGGTTGAGAATCATAAAGATAACTCAAGACAGTAAGCGACAGTAGTGGATATGAGACTTAAAAGAAGATATTTCACTCACTGAGAGGAATAAAATATATTTAAAGACACACACTCAAACTATCAACACCAGATTGAGAATGATACAGTTTAACTGGATAATGTGAACATATTGTAGCGTCACCAGAATGATGGGAAGGATGACACAGTTATGTCGTAAACTACTGTTTATTATTGCACAGAACAGGTTACTGTTGGCCGTAACCACGCCGCTGTAAAACAGAAGAATAACAGAGCCCAACTACCAAACTGCTCCCTAGCTTCTCTCATACTCGCTCTCAACCACCAGCCACACACTCACACACACACACACACACACACACACACACACACACACACACACACACACACACTCTCATTCCCTCACACGCATGCCCTGCCCCCAACCTGCTCATTCTGTTCATAACACATTTCAGCTAACAGAACACCTAACACTAAACAACATTACTGCAGGGTCGCTACAATACGTTACCCCTGTAAAATGAAATATATTTGATCCTAATATACTTGATATATGTTATAAGTAAAGAATTTAAAGAAATTTAAAATTTTTGGTGCTCAGTATTAAAATATATCCCTCCGATTACATCCTCCTCTGTACCTTTATGTCCTAAGTTAGGTATTTTAGGCGTTTTTTCAGATAACTGTACTTGTACAGAAAGTTAAATGGTTGACTTTTGTTAACTACAAGCCTAACGCTGTATTGCTTTATCCTGGAGAAATTTTGGTTACCACAATACTTTTTAGATTTGCTTACTTATCATAGTAGGGTTTATAGCACCCTCATCTAATAAGATATTATTGGTCACTCCTTCAATAAGAACAGAACTTGGTAAAACATCTTTCTCTTATTATGCACCATGTGTCTGGAATGAACTTCTAAACACCTTGAATCTAGAGTCACTTCCATCTCTTAATATTTTTAAAAACCTTTTAAAATCAACCCTTACAGAACAGTGCCATTGTGAGACTAGTGTTCTTGTTCTATTGTTTTTATTCTTTTTTACTGTATTTGCTTGTATGTTTGTGAGACTTGTGTTTGTAGTTATATGTTTCACTGTCTTTAGTGGACTCCCTGGAATAAGAGTTACTGTGACTAAATGGGACCTTTCCGGTTAAATAAAATAAAGGTTTCCTGGAAGGTGTGCATTTGTTTGACTGAAATACACATATCCAGCAGCAGACTCATGCTTTAGAGCTTACTTGCTAAACTGCATTCCAAAAGTTAGACTCTGCAGTGTTAATGACTGCAGTCGCTGGTTTAGATTCTACATACCTTCAGTCCTCCTGACTTCTGCACAAGGGTTTGTTCCATCAGCAGGAGCCTGAAAGAAGAATTCAGTGAACAAGCAGAGAATGAGCATCAACATCTGACAGTAAGAGGGCGAATGAAGCATCATCATGCAGAAGTGTCTTACACTTGGAGCTCCCCCAGCAGCAGAAGAGCCTCCCTGTGATGCAGGATCCATTTCCGCCCCACCTTCAGCTGGAGCTCCACCTGAGAATGAGGAGCCAAAGTCTATTTACTACCCCATCAATTATTACCTAAATAAAGTACAATGCCATTTAGCAGAGGTCCCTGTCCAGATCATTAGTTACAGGGACAGTCCCCCTGGAGACACTGAGGGTAGAAAGTGTGTGTTGGTGGGGGTTTGGTGGTGGTGGGGGTTTAACCTGCGACTTTGTGATCACCGGGCTCACAGGCAAGTGTTTTACCTACTAGTTGAGATTTAAGGGAGACAGAATGGTCTGTGGTGAAATGTACATTTTGGTGGTATGGTCGTAGAAATGAAAGAAAAAGGAGCAACTACACAAACAAAGGAGGACATTGTTGGTACAATGGAAATTTCTTAACACAGTCCCACCCCCCATTGGAATGCTGGCAAACAGGGTGTCTACTTGTTATATATATCAGCGGTCCCCAACCTTTATTTTGTCACGGACCGGTTTAATAGCAGAAACTATTTTCACGGCCCGGCCTTTAAGGAGTGGCAGATAAATATACGTATATGTATTTATACAAATAAATGATACGCATAAAAATGGGGATATTTAAAAAATATAATAATGGGGTATCTTTAAAATATAATAATAAACGTAAATCCAGTGTGTACTCGCAGCTTTATTAACAGCATTTTCATAATAACGAGCCGACAACAGAACACAGGTAACATCCATGCTTTATTTTCTGTGCAGCCCGCGGACTGGTACCACATGACCCACGGGATGGTACCAGTCCGTGGCCCAGGGGTTGGGGACCACTGTTATATATGTTATAAATAGTTCTATTGTGTGTGACTTTAAAACCAAAAAGAAAGGCGTCTCTGTTACATTCAGTTTTTTATGTTTTGTTTTACTTTCATTTTCTACTGGAAAAAACACTGCGACACAGTTGAAAAAAAAACTGTGAACTGACATTCTGATCAACAAATCAAATCATTATGGCTGACTGCGCTTCAAATAAAGTGCAAGACATTGCAAGATGTGTACCTGCTGGAAGATCGCTCTTGTACAGGACTAGACATGAACAATTTTTCCTGAAAAAGAGTAAACCAAGTTCCTATTCAGAACAAAAACAGAACAAATGAGTCTCTGTGCCTCAATCACAGAGCACCAGATAGAGCCAATAAAATTAGGCTGCACACCTTCCAGATAATCGCTACAGGACATTGTTTTACAATCAGAGTTTAACACAAGCTTAGCATAATTACTCAAGGAAGAGGATGCCAGATCAAAACGCAGGTGTACAATTTCACCTGGAATTTTTTCTGATTACACTGAAAACCAAATTCATAAATCTTGTAATAACAAGTGTCTCACCTGAGGATGTTCACATCACGCCTGCAGAGATGAACTAGGCAGGAAATTTTACCTTCACTTTTATACTGCAGACTACCCTTCCCCCTCACTTCCTGAGATCAAGTCACATGATTTCTGTGAAAGACTCAGAGCTGTATAACTCTCCAGTATCTTCAAGAAGTTCCAGTTCAATTCCTTTTTATTTATATAATACATTTACAAACCAATGTTGACACAGAGTTGAGGCCCAAGTGCCCAATGAGTCATTGAAGTCTTGATTCCTGGTTCTAGTGAGGGCTCCTGCTACCTCATTCTGGACCAGTTGATGTTTATTTAGGTTGGAGCAGTCTGACTGGAATTTTTGCTGACAGTAAAATCTGTTAGGGATAGAGCACTTCTTAGCAGAGCAATATTTTGTAGATGAAGGAAAGCTACGTTAGAAACAGGGCATATATTTGCAGATCAGGATCCATAGTGACACTAAAATAGTAATAGTAAAGTAAAGGAACCATCAACATTGAGCATAAAACCTGACAGTTTGTTTCAAGTAGTCTTTTTTTAACTGCTAAACTAAATTCCTAAAGTAAGACTCTGCATGTTCCAGTGAGTACAGTCACGGGTTTTACTTCTTCCCTTCTTTAGTCCTCCTGATGTCTGTACAAACATTGGTTTGTCTGAAAGAGGAAATCAGAGAACATTAGTGTTGTTGTTGGTGGCCTGTCTTCATTTTTGTTTTAGTCTACTCTTTGCGTCAAGCTGTCAGTTTAGCCTTTATTAGTCTTAGTCGTGTACTCTTTTTAGTCTAGTCAATTTTCAGTCGACTAAAAGTGCAGATTTCCATGACTTGGGAATTCAGCCACTGCTTAAACTAAGATTAAAAATGAAAGAGAAAGGTCCAGCTATCAATTTTGCAGCAATTTTAAGGAAATATGACTCAATCTGGTCTGAACCAGCAATTTTTTTTTTACAGCGTAGGCTTAAAAATGCTCTTTGTCCTTCAGATGCAGGTATATAAGAAAAATTGAGGTCATTTAAACTTATGTTAGAGTCTGTGGAGGTTTTACTATCCACAGAAATGGGTGGAAGAACAGACTGAATTTCTGCACTCATAAAGTGCTTATTGAAAACATCTACTAAATTTTGTTTACCCCTTACTTTACCTTGGTTTGTTATTATAACTTCAGGGATGGTGGGAGGTGACATCACCCAAGGAAGATTTAACTAGATTAACAAAATGTTTATCCTCATTCCTGCCCAGTCAGTGTCTAGCCCTGGTTTCTCCTTGTGTGTAGCTTAGCCCAGTTCCCTGCCCTGTGTCTCTGCTCCTGTCTGTTCTTGTGGTTAGGTAGGTACGCCCTGTGTATGTATTTCCTGTCTGCCTTGTGTGTCTGCTCCTGTACTCCCTGGTTCCTGGTATCTCCCTGGTGTTCCCTAGTAGACCCACTAGGGGTCCTCCTTGTCCCTGTCTGGCCCTTGTCACCTGTGTCTCCTTCTGGTCCTGTCATCCCTTGCACCTGGTATGTATCCTTTGTAATCACCCTGTGTTCCCTCATTGGTTCTGGTCCATGTCTAGTCTGTATTTAGTTTGTGCACCGTGTCTTGTTCAGACACGGTGGTATTGTTCCTCACAGCACTGACCCTGTGTGTTAGTCCCTCTCCATTGTGTATGTGTGAGTACTCCTGGTCTGTTTTGCTTTGTTACTCTGGATGGCCCTCGAGCCAAGTTTCTTTGCCTGTAATAAAAGTATCAAGAACAACATGGTGGTTTCCTCTGGTGCTCTCAGCTTTCTCACATGTCCACAGGAGGGAAATGTGACAGAATACCACCGTGCACCCAAAATGAGAAGCACCAAGAAACCAGAGCCCCCAATCGTGGTCACCCGTTACCTGCCTCCTTCCCCTCGTCGCTGCCGCTCCAGGGGACCTGAGTCCCAGGTCGAAGAAGACCTGGAGACGTTCGATCTGGTGTGGTTCCTGCTGAGCCTCCCTGTGTACGAGACCCTGGGGGAGGAGTTGAGTGACACGCCTGTCGACTCCGAAGATGACAAGTCGTTGTTTCGGAGCAGCCATTCCCCCTGGGAGCAGTACCGTAACCTCTCCTCCGACGAGGCACGAAAGGTCCATGAATGGAACACTGCCCAAAAAGCCTGGGTGGCGCAGTACGCGGACGAGGACCCGCCGGAGGTGGAAACTCACGAGTGGCGTGACGACGCTACCACCTGGGCGAAGGGGTAGGGCACGGCTGACTCAGAAGACGACGACTTGTTCTAGAGCAGCCAGCCTCCCTGGGAAGTGCCATGGGAGATACTCGCATGGTGTTCCGAGGACGAGAACGTCCCTGAAACCCTCATCCCTTTCCCGCCGAGCAAACGATGGAGAAGAAAGGGAAGGAGGGGGAAAAACACAACGACTCCCAGCCAGAAAAAGCTAAAGCCCAAAGCCCAGAGCAGCCAGTTAACCCCCAGGCCAGAGGTGGCGATAGAGAGCAGGGCCCGGCTAGATAGATTCCCGGAAGAAGCCCAGTCCCTGGGAGTAAACACGAGGGTAGCGAGCCCTATGGCTCCAGGAGCTCCTATAGATCAGCGTTTCTCAAACTATGGGCTGCGGACCGGGGCCGGTCCGTGAGAGAGTTCCTGCCGGTCTGCGCAGCCTCGCTTCTGCACCAATCAAAATTCAGTCAGATCAGGTCTGA
>JBBPDE010211808.1:0-14516 GCA_037974605.1 Nannopetersius ansorgii
CTCTCTCTCTCTCTCTCTCTCTCTCTCTCTCTCTCTCTCTCTCTCTCTCTCTCTCTCTCTCTCTCTCACTCTCGTTCGTGACTTTTCCGGAGCGCGCGGAGCTTTTATTTTCTTTTCGGATCTTCGGATCACATGCGTGCCGAACAGTGGAGAGGGATCGGTTCGGATCACGGGTCAACAGTGATCCGTTGCACCACTACTCACGACCAAACGTTCATTTTCATAGTCTTTTTAAAATGTAACACTCCTGTACATGTTTTGTCCACACTAACTTGTTCCCAAACCTGAGAGAAGCTAAATATCATGTTAAATACAATGTATAGTAAAACCCTGAAGTATGTAGTTGGCATTTCAGCCATCACATGTTGCTATTAAGAGGTTTGCCTGCAGAAATGGGACAGAGGGTTCAGATGAGTACAAAGTGCAATATTTTTCTGTCATGCTAGTCTAGTCACATCTGTTTGTGTGAGTGTTTCACAGGTGTTAATAGCAGGTGTGTTGCATGCTTTTCGTGACACATTCAAATGCAGTCTCTGGGGTGAGGAAGCCTCTTTCAGTTCCATACAAAACGAGGTCACAACCTCTTCAGTCAATGAGCTACACCTCTTTTAGTAAAATGATGTGGAACCTGCTGCAGGCCTTCTCATGAACTGGTGCATTGTAGTAGATCCACAGTGATAAACCGTGCTGGCAGGATTAGACATGCTGTGCCGTAACTTGTTCAGCAAGTAATTGAACTGCAACTGGTAGTTGTGTTTCATTAAGAAACACCGAACTCAAAAGCCAAGCATTACTTGGTTGTCTGTGTATATGAGGAGGAGAAGCACTTTCTCTAAGTCATGTCAGTGTGATTCATGTTTTAAATGGGCTTTTGGAAATTTTACCTAATCTAAAGTTAAACTGGCTCACTTAAAAAATGTGTTCATTAAAAGTAGAGTGAACGTTATGTTGCTGCACTACTGTTAGTAACAACTGTGTAGTTGTGTAACATGTATTAAAATGGATGAACAGACCTTTGTTTTTCTTGTTTCCTTTTTCTGTTTTTCTTTATTCCTCTTTCTCTCTCTCTTTCTTTCTTTCTCTCTTTCTTTCTGTCTTCCTCTTCCTATCACGTTCTTTCTTCTCATAGACCCCAAGTTCCTGGACTGAGGAGACTCGGGGCAGAAGAGGGGGAGTGGGGCACAAACGCTCGGCATCATGGGGTAGCGCTGAGCATCTGAGAGAAGTCAGTGCTATTCAGCTTATGCCAGAACATATTCAGAAAAGTCAAGCTTATTATTGTGTGTTCAGAATAAAGAGCATTCAGATGTAGTATAATGTGTATATTACACTGACACTCCTACAGACAGGGGATCAAATACTGTTGCTGCATATACAAAAAGGTACACATGGTACAATATAGAACAATGGAGTGAAGTGGAAAGTGGAATTACTAACTTGAATAGATTTACCAAGGTATCCAAGGTCCATGGATGTAAGGAAATACCACAGTACATCCCAGAAAAGACACAAGTAGTAAATCTAGTGACTATCAATACTGTTTGTTACTTATTCAAAATGAATAGCTGAGGCTAGCATGTTAATCTGGAACACGGCACACGTCTGCTGTTTCTCATTTCTCCTCATTCTCTGTGTCAGGTTGCTAAGCTGAGGCACTCGCTGCAGAAGCGCTCCAGACATGCACCTCCTGCTGCAGGCTTAGACCGCCCTCATCAACCCCCACCTACCATCCACATACACTCACCCGGAGCCACACAGGTAAAAATATACAGTACCTCACACATTCACTATGCACACCCTTCAGCTTGTGCACTACTCTGTATGTCAGCAGAAAAGAATGCGTATGTGCGTGCATGTTTTGCTTATGTTTAGTACCAGGACATAACATGTTGATGGGGTGTGTGTGTCTGTCTGCCTGCCTGTCTTCCTCTGCGGTATGACATTCAGAGAAGCAAATTCATCTAGCAACAGAGATTTAAATAGAGTCTGACTTCTCTTGGCACATGGTTTCACTGAGCTGCTGTAATTGACATTGTGAACAGAGATCCTCATAACTGGCAGATTAACACCAACAAGTGAGTCTTCCCATGTGGTAAACATGCTTTGGCATGTATGTTTTAGTTTAAAATTTTAAATACATCATGTCTCATTCTGAAAAGCATTTCAGATATTTTAATTTGGCATGTTAGCAGATGTACATTTAGTACACACAAAGCAAAATTTGTATTTGTTTTTATTGTTGTTATTATTATTATTATTATTATTATTATTATTATTATTATTAACAATTGCCTACGATTTGATTCCCAGTCCTGAGTTCAGAATTTGATATTAATAAGATTTTTTAATGAAAACAGATTGTGACATCATTGTTGCAGTCTTTGATGTTGAAACAATGTACTTGCATTAAATGACAATTAATAGCAAGCCTATTCTCCATGATGCACGTGTTTGCATTTTTCCATTACGATAACACATTGTCACTGAATTTCCTCTAGTTCCTCTCATTCTCACTGACACATTTCCTTTCTTTCTACATCTTTTACTGTCTGATTCACTGTGTGTGTGCGCACGTGCGCTTGCAGACTGTACCTCTGCTGCCCCTCAGTAGGCTGGCTCCCAGATTGCGACGGAGTGTAGAGGGGCTTAACCTGGAGTTGGAGGGCGTCTTTGTATCTGAATCACCAGAGGAACCACACAAGGTCAGAATTTGTGTGTTTGCATTTATGTGACTACACATCAATTCATCAATATATCATACACAAACTGGGATGTTGGGCCCCAGATATCAAGTTTAACTGCAAAGAATCAATAAAAAACCAACTGAACTCTGTGGCTTCATCACCCAATTGGGTTGGTTTACTTTTAAAAAATAGAATTATTCTCTGTATTGTATGGAGAATAAAAAAGTTTTGTACAGAAGCATGAACGGCAAAGTTTTTCTTGACTCTTGACTTTTGGTTTTACTCTTAGATTCTGGAAGTTCCAGATGGCCACAGAGCACCCATTCCAGCCCAGAGATGTAGCAGTGGCTCTCAGAGTGATCCTTCCCCTGGACTCCTTTCTCCTTCACAGTCCCCCTGTCCCATAACAGACTCTGGTAGGTCACCCTATGTCATTGTTATAAAAATGATACCTATAAAGATGCAGCTTTAGCTGTTGTTCTGAGGTGCAGTGGAAAAATTAGCGCTGTTCTTTTTTTTTTTTCAGAAATTTGTCACGGTGCTCATACAAATGTTTTTCGCTCAAACCTAACAAGCCAACTCTATCCTTTGATGGAGGCATAAAGTGATTTAACCTTAACCTTTTTTGTTATGTTTTTAAATCTTAGGAATTCTTGCATCCTCAGCTACAGAATTAGTCTTTTTTTCTAGGTGTGTCACGCAATAAAAAAAAATGGACCAAATTAATTACAAGCTCTATGATGAATTAATCTAGATTAGTTGCACATATTTATGCTGTAAAAGTTTTTTGAAAATGTAAATGAATTTTGAGATATGAGTGAATGAATAATTAATATTACAGACTCGCTTTTATTTAAAAAGATCGCTTTTATTTAATAACTGTTTCTGTGCTTTCCATGTACAGTAATGGTTACAGCAATCAGAAATATGACCTAATATAAGGAGAAAATAAAAAATGCTTCAGCAAGTACAATGATAAAACTAAGTCTATCTATTAGATGTAGTTTAAGACAATGTACAAACACGCATGGGTGTCAGAAGCATTTTAATGTGAGTGTGAGCTGCACTTGGCGTCTCAGTGTTTCACTCATATGTCACCACCTAATATAACTTTTTTGGGGCTGTTCACATATTTTGCTTTTGCTCGCTCAAGTTCATTATTTCAAATGTAGACACACGGCAGCCGTGCTCATAACGGAAGCGACGCGCCCATTTTTTTCAGGCATGTCCACGCCGCATCGAGTTGAAAACGTCTCAACTTTTCAGAATGCCGCAAGCACACCGCGGGTCATTTGACAAGATTCAAATTAGCTTCCTCGCCTTTTCCGTTACACTGACGTCTCAGCAGGAGGAGCAGCTCATCATTGTGGTCCAGGGATTTCCTGAACTTTATGATTTGTCAAGCCCCCAAACTTAAAATAAAATATAATCCAACTATATAATCCAAAAATATAATCCAACTCGTCCTTGTCAAGTCTGAAATAGGCTTTGAACCTGCCGTTGTCCAGACGGAGCTCCTGGATCAGCTGGTGAATTCCCATGTTTTTTACGTTTTTGAAAAATGGGTGGCGTTGGTGGAAATCCATTGCTGAAATTAATGGAGAGTGCGGATGATGGTTGCTTAGCAACGACAGACACTTCTGGAGCACAAGCGCCCAAATGCTTTTGGAAAGAAGGAGAAAGCGGCGCGTCTAGCGTTTTCCACGCGTTTTTAGGCCCCTCATGCTGCCTTGTTGAAAAATGCTCCCTATAAGTTTATACAGTACATACATTTTATAGTCAGTTCATAACACAGATAATGATGAGAAATAGGCAAATAATATGCATAATCAGAGAAAAATATATTTTATTTAAATTAAAAGAACCTACATAGATAGTTAGATCTTTAGAGGTGCATAGAGCCTGTTAAGCAGGACACAGGCTAATTCAAAGTGCCATGCTTCCAACTTGTGGTGATGTCTAGACACTTCTGATGTCCTAGAGGAAGTTGCTTTTGTAATGACTGCAAGGTCACAGACCCCATAGTAGTGACATACACCCATATGCCCTTGAACTGTGCTCTGAAGACAATGGGTAGGAGCAAACAAGTACATGTTCCAGTCAAAAGTAAAGTAAAAGAGCTTTTAAGATATTCATCTCCCAAACGCAAGATAGTGCAGACAAACCAGCGACCCGAATGCAAGATGGCACTGAATCCCAAGACTGTGGAACTGCACGTGCACAGAAGGGCACGGTAGCACATCTGGATGGGTAGCATGTTTCGACAGAACACCAGATCTGGTTAAAGTCAAATCTATGATTGATATTAACTGGAGGATATATTTAGATTCTTCTTCTCTGTTTATTATATGGTACACAGTATTACACTTTATAATTTTCATGGTAGAGTTGTTTTAACTGTTGTGTTGTTTTGAAACTTGTGCAAGTGTACCCCTAGGATGGACTATCATGTGTTTTAAGGGAAACATGATTTTTTTCCACTCGCATTTTAGATATGGTGGTGTGTGGGCCGTTGGACCCCTCTCCATCTCCTCCCCTGTATATGGCTGACGCTCCCTCCTCCTCACCTCGTCCCAACAAGACCTATGCCTTTCAGAGAGAGCCTCCTGAGGGTTGTGAGAGAGTGCGCGTGTGTGAAGAGGCCTTGTGAGTGTCTCAGTTGTTATACATATATAAACAGTTGTTATACATATATAAATGTACAGATGCATCTCATGTAGGATGTTCACTTCAGATTAAAATTATGGATGCAGGTTTTTTAATAGTCTCAGCTTGCAGAGAACCAACAAAACAAATGTTTTTCTCCCAATGAAATAAAATTTAAATAATAAGTCACATTATTTAATCATATTAAAATTTGATTTTATTATTTATAATGCCAAACAACTAAACTGTATATATTTCATAATGCCAAACAGTATTGTACAAAATATGTATGTTTTGTAATGTAGTTGCTTTTCAGTGATAAACCTTTCCTCTAGTACATCATGTTTAATGGGAAAATAAGCAGTTTTAATTATTTAACAGACCTTATTTAGTTCATCAAGCATTTAGTTGCAGCTAAATGAGTGAATTGGGCTATACATAGGGTTGCAATAAAACTACCAAGAGCAAAACTCAATATGAATTAATCTACAATTCCAGCATGTGTTAATGAATAAATCACCTATGAATTGTTGGAAAAAATGAAATGTTTACTGTTGCTTCCAAAAATCTGTTTTTCTAAACCTGCCCTTTCTGGCTTCCTTCTCTTTTCCCTCGCTAGTTCTCCCTGCCATGGCGATGGTCCTGTTCAGCCGTCCTGTCCTGACCCCAACAAAGTCAACTTCACTCCTCACGGAGGCTCCGCCTTCTGCCCAGTCAGCCTGCTTAAGCCTCTCCTCCCTTCCATGGACTTGCTGTTTCGTGGCCTGTCAGTCTCACCTGTCACTGGCTGCTCAGGCCAAAGCTCCGCCCCCTGTCAGACAATAATGCATACAGTGGGGAACACCACATACCTTCCAGACACTACCACCTCAACCATTTAAAGAGGTGTGAGAAACAAAAGGGCAATGGACTGAAGCTGTTTCCCTGTGGGTTATTTTAGTGGTAGTTGTGGCACCCACCCAAGAAGAGAGTACTTTTCAGCTAACATGGAAATCAGGGGAAAAAAGGAGGTGTACGACAATCTCTCTCAGATTGACTGCAAGAAAGTACTGTCACTCTCAGGACAAACATCCAAAAGTTTTCGTTCTGTGATCTGCCTGAACGGTTGGTCTTTAAATGCATAAGGTTAGCTAACCTTTATAGGTTAGCTTGGAAAAAACATACACAAGATGAATGATTCCTTTTTTAATGACATAGGAAGTGCCTATCTTATGTTATGGTGAATATTCAATGTATCTGATGTGATCAGAAATAATACCCTATAATGATGTCATGCCTAAAAAGAGGCTTACTAGACCATATTTAACTGAATACAGGGCAGGTTATGGTCTAATGTCTAGGTGCTACAGGCTACAGACTAAAGCTGTGCTGTACTAAAACCTGTGAAGATCACCAGCACAACTCTTGTAGCTTCATTTTAAAGGGAATGGCATGTTGACGCAAATCATCAAATATAAATCCTAAAATAGTGTAACTTCTTGAGGTTTTGTTCATCCACTAAAATTGTTTTGTGCAAAGTATTAGCATTTTTTATTTGTACTATCACAGAACTGACAATCCTTTTTTTATTCAAAGTAACTTTTGACTACAACTGTTTCATTTTTTGATTATTCAACTTAAGACTTTGCACTGAAGTCAGTGTGTTTCTCTGTTGATTATTTGAAAAGAACTTATGAGCATTATTATAGACAAAACCACAGTTGTATACACAAGTCCTTGTTAATGTCTTTGTACTGGCTTTCGTAAAACAGAACAGCTGCTTTTGAAGGCCATACACACTGATAAGGCTTCTGCAAAATATTCACTGGTAAAAACTGAAGTAGTTCATTGAAAACTGAACGTAGCAGTTCTTGTTGCCCAGCACTGATTTCTTGTAGCAGATGTATTCTCATAGCTGTAATACCTTAGAGCTGTATTTTGCTGAATTTATTTTTGATATTCAGAGAGCATATTTTCTGCATTTTGTATCTAGATTGTCTAGATTTTACAAAGATGATGTCTGAACCCCTGTGCTTTTGTACAGTTAGTGTGTTATACTTGTAGCATAAGTAGAGCGCATTTAAGGTCAGATTTATGTTTATTAACTCAGTGTGTCAGTATCAATATTTTGGTTGTGTTCTTTTTCCTTGAAGGTTCGCAGCACAAATCTAGAAATGTAAGTCTATTTGCTCATATCGGATTCTTAGAAACCCTTTAGGGGGTGTGAAAAGAGAAGAAAAACTTGTCAGCTGTTGCTAGTGTACTGCTCAGGCCACCATTATGAGCTGTATATAACAGCTGCATTAATTGTACCGGCATGAAGTGCCATTTTAAAATGAAGCTGATGAAAGATTCAACCTTTAGTACCATTTTGTGCCTAAACCAATGCCAGACTGTATCAGTATCCCAGAGTCTCAGGACGTTTTGTGACGTTACATTAATTTACAGTTCATCAAATTTGTAGCCTCTGATCTCCTTTTTGAAGGAACTGCAAGTGCACAGTTCTCAGTGTGTTGTGTCTGATTGAACAGTGCTTCTTTGCATATTTGTTTTTCCTTTTGTTTGTTCTTAAACAGTTGTTTTTTGCTCTGTGTTTTTAATGTTATCCTGGGAATGAGCAGTGTTTCCAACCCCAGATTAGACAGCTGCAGGATGTTTATACCCTCAATTTATGTTGTTGGATGACATAAACGAGTTTAAAAAAAAGAAGTTGGATTACTGTTATAATTATATTATATTATTTTAGTTTCCATTTATCTTTGGCAACTATCTGCAACACTGAAGAAAATGGTTTTGAACATGCACATTGAAAACCGGTGCTTCAGCTCAGCTTGTTTATAAGCAGTTATTGGGGGGTGCTGGACACGTGTGCTTTGAGACTCTAAGGCCCGCCTTCGAGCGGATCTCTACACTCATATTGGTCAACGTCAGCCCGGTTTCGCCTAGTTGGACCAATCATAATCCTCCACATCTGAAGACGTAGAAGTTGGAGGCCAGTGGATTGGGAAAGGGCCTTTAAAGTCTTTAAGTAGCTGCCTTATCTAATGCCTATATGAACCAACATGGTATATATTTATTTCTCAGTAAATGGTATTTACGCCTCGTTTTAAAACAAAGACTGATTGCATGACTTCAGGTGGCCTCAATGCATGACATTAGATTCCATGTTTCACATCCACTGAAAAAAATATGTCCAGAACCCATATTTAGTATAGGGGCCCTATAATAAACCCGTGACGTCAGTATAATAAGACGTTTGTGTGCCGGTTATACAGAAACTCCTAATCAGGCATTGCGGAGAGCTTCTCTGGACCAGCTTTGGTCCTACATCTCCTCGTCTCGGGTGGGTTTAAAAAAAAAGAAAACATTTCAGGTATTTTTGCACCAGGTGTACCTCCGTTAAGCCGATGCCGAGGATTATTCTCGCTTTTTTATTTTCGTAGCGTCACCAAGGAACCTCTACCTGGGCTGGAGCATTTTGATCAGAGACAGTACTGGTGCAAAGTTCATGTTTTATTGTTATTGTACATCAGAAGGCAGGATGCTGCAGGACACCTGATATAGTAACGCACCGAAGCAGCTGTTACACTAAGACTCAGATTTATATGTCAGAGATCAGGCCGATCAGGAGAGAGGGAAAGCCCCGCTCTGATCCAGTCTAACAGATCCTCTCACCATCTCCCCCCTCCTGTCGGCCGGTAGAGTGGAGCGGGACACGGGATCACGGGCTTCCCCGGCCGGATCGACGACTGTGGCCATCCCGGCACTGCTGGACGACGCGATGGGGAAAGGAGAGACGAAGGGCTCCCTGTGGCAGAGCGAAAAAGTCCGATTTATCGTTTGTTTCCTCGGAGTTTTTATCTGTTACTTCTACTACGGGATCCTACAGGAGACAATGTGAGTGACTGAACTAGGGATTACATCTTATTTTGAGTGAAAAGGTGGCAATTACCTACTGTAAACTTTAGGTTAAAGTACACTGTATGGACAAAAGTATTGGGACAAACCGGTGGCCTTAAATTGCTGGTGAATTATTAGACATACACTATATGGACAAAAGTATTGGGGCACACCGGTGGCCTTAAGTTGCTGGTCTGTTGTAAGACATTCACTACATGGACAAAATTATATGGACAAACCGGTGGTTTAAATCTTATTTTGAGTAAGAGTGACAATTACCTGTTCTAACCTGTTAAGTTACTTTGTGCGTTCCATTTTCATTATTATGATGAGAGATTAAGTACTGAGAATGAAATGATCCGTTGCTGGATGAACACAAACCAAAGCAAGTGTTCTCCAATAAAAGCACATCTCTCTAATCGACAGTGGCATCAGGCTCCACCACAGAAACCCAATATTAGTGGGGAAATTATTATAACAAAACAGTGAATGCTCTATGCGTGAAATTTAAGACTTAGGTTCTTTAAGCTCTTTAGGCTCGCTTTTTCACAATTATGTTCAATAAAAACGTATAGGTAATGTATAGGGAACTACCTGCTGCACTGTTGAATCCTGCACGTGCTGAGAAAATCTGGACACTTTAATGAAAGTTTTACTGCCCTAAAGAGGGTGCTGCTCGCCTGGAACTTCTTTTTAATGCCATGGTGGTGTCTAATTTCCAGATCCTGCCTGTGCCCTTTGTGCAAGTGTGCTGTTTCTGGTTCTCTCATACTTTAATGTGGGGGGTGGGGGGTACCTGGAAAAGTACTGTCCGCTTGCCTTGTATTCTTAATTCTCTACCTCAGATCTTTTGAAATCTTCATATGTGTCTACAACTATTATTCTCAAATATTTTCTCACTGTATGAATATGTGCGATCAAGCAAGATGCACTAATAAAAGTATTGGGACCTCTTATTTATTGAATTCAGGTGGCCCCTTAGTTCCAGTAAAGGGCACTCTTTATGTTCAGCATAAAAAGACATTTTGGACGTTATGCTTCCAACTTTGTGGGCACAGCATGACTGTACCCAAAGCAAGTGCACAAAGCAAGGTCCATACAGACATGGTTGGCTGGGTTTGGTGTGGAAGAACAGAGCCCTGAACTCAACCCCATCCAGCACCTTTGGGATGAACTGTGACGGAGATTGTGGACCATGCCTTCTCGTCCGACCTCAGTGCCTCACTTCATATGTATTTGAATGTAATGTCGTCAAAGTCCCTGTTGGTGTAAGGGTCTCACTACTTTTAGCCATATAATGTATATAACTTAAGTAACCATGAACTCATGACCTTATTGTGTCTCAGCACGCGAGGGGACTACAGCCAGGGGGAGAAGAAGGAGAAGTTCCGTTATGCTACTACTCTTGTCTTCATCCAGTGCATCATCAATGCTGCCTTTGCACGAATATGTGAGTCTGTGTCCCATGTCACCATTCCCTCTGTGTCTTTTTTTTGGGCGGGGGGAGGGGTGTTGTACTCATTTTAAATTTTTCTTCTCTGCTGAGCAGTGATCCAGTTTTTTGAGGGCTCCAGGCCGGACCACACGCGGAGCTGGCTCTATGGCGTGTGTGCTTTGTCCTATCTGGGTGCCATGGTGTCCAGTAACTCTGCGCTACAGTACGTCAACTACCCCACACAGGTCAGCTCCCTTTCTGTCTCTCTCTCTCTCTGTCGCGCTTTCGTTATCTCTGCCAGTTCATGTGAATGTTTAGTGATAATTCTGGTTTATATATATATGTAGCCTGTTGTGAGACACAAAGATTATTCAGTGTGCTTTACAGGATTAAAAATATTAATAATTCTTAAAGCATAAAATAAAAAATAAAGAAATAAAAGCATATAAGAATAATAAGAAATGAAAGAAGGCATCAAAGATTTTAAGTCAACCTTTTGTCATTAGTTTGTTCCCTTTTTATTATTATTATTAGCTGTTTGGCTATCACTGTAACTACATGATTTCTAAATTGATTGTTCACTTTACAGGGGCTCTGTTTCTAAATGTGGCCAATCTAGGACTACAAATTAAAGAAAATCATATTTGTGTCACTGTAGTCTTGGGCACAGTTAGGTGAGGTATTTGGGGTTCTTTTCAGAAGTGAAATGTGAAATATTTTGTTTTTGTAGGTTTTGGGGAAGTCCTGTAAACCCATCCCGGGTAAGAAAGCAGCTCTTACAATCTTCTGCCCTTTTGTATACTTTTGTATACTTTAGATTAACTCTGAACTCTTGTATCTGCACATTTACCTTAAGCTTGTTTGGTTTCAGCCTGAGTGCAGACAAGGTCAATGTGTGGGAGTACTTTTTATAGTGATGTTCATACAGATTTTGTATTAATAAGTAATCTGTATCTCTGTTCCCATAGTGATGATACTGGGCGTGACCATTCTAAGGAAGAAATATCCAATGGCCAAGTATCTGTGTGTTTTACTGATCGTCACTGGTGTTGCCCTTTTCCTCTACAAACCCAATAAGAGCTCCACCACTTCAGATGGCCACGTTTTTGGTTTTGGAGAGATGTTGTTGGTTAGTTACTGCACTGTTTTCTTTAAAGTTCTTTAAAGGTTTTGCTTTCATATATTATGTATGAAACTGATTTTGTTGTACTTCAAAAAATGAACTTTGAAGTTAACATATATAGAAAATAAAAGAATTCACAGAGAATTTGGAAACTTCAGGATGAGGTGTTTTAAAGTATGTATACATCTTTACCTATATATACCTATGATCAAATGGTATTTCTTTTATTTATATATATATTTCTTTATATATATATATAGATATATAGATGGATAGATTAAAAATCGCAGTTATACCCAAAATTAATAATTAATTCAAAAGTAGTGTATTCCTCACTTTAATTTGTAAAGTGCTGCTATATGATCAAAAGTGCAATAACATTTGGTTTGGAAACACTTTAAACAAATAAGGGGCTTTTTAACAGCAGTGTTCCCTTTAACTCAGTCACACAGCTGCAGGTCAAATATTTCTCAACATTAATGTAAACATGAATGTAATCAAATCAAATATAAAACCAAAGCTATTTGCCACTGCAGGGCATTTGTGTTTTATCTAGTTTGTTATAGCAGCTGCAAAAGGGGACCAGCTCCATATGAAAGTCTGTGTATCTCTGTTGGTGTAATGGTCAGGCGTCCCAATTCTTTTGTAACCACAAGCACAATAAGCAATGAACTTTGAAAGGAAATGAAAGGATTACAAAAACTGTTGACGCACAATAAAATAATTGTCGATAATGCATGAATATGCCCAGCACTAATATATATATAATGTGTACATAACATACTTTAAAACACCCGATGCCAAACTTCACAAATGTCCATTGCATACATTTTTTAATACCTTCAGGTGTTTTAATATCACTGAGAACACCCGTTTCTAGCCACTAGATTTGTTTCTGTGACCTTTTGGTGTGTGACCTGTGTTGTTTTCTCTCTGTCTGTGCAGCTCCTGTCTTTGACACTGGATGGTCTGACAGGTGTGGCTCAGGATCACATGAGGAGCCGTTACCAGACAGGAGCCAATCACATGATGCTGAATGTGAACCTGTGGTCCACGCTGGTGTTGGGCTTGAGTATGTCCCTGCAATACGGCACAAAACCTCACCATCAGTGTAGCCAAGCAATGCAGACCTAGTAGATCTTCAGTTTTACGTTACTGACTCAAATAATGCAGAAGTAATTAGCTTACAAATGTTGACACAGATTTTTATTGTAAAAAGAAGACGGTGTCATATAATAGTTAGTAATACAGAGTAATGATATTGTTATAAAACACGCAGTCACTCAAACATGTTGCACTATATGTAGTCCTCCTTTACCTCCTTTACTTTCCTTCAAAGTTTAGTTCCAGCCCAGTTCTAAAATGCATGCCCACTCAGTACCTAAGTCCAATGCACCTGATCCAGACAATCAAGGAATTGTGATGTAGAAGGTTAGCTGGAGCAGGTGTGGCAGGTGGTGGCAGGAACATGGCAGGGTAAATAAATGAATATCAGTACTTATCTAAATAGTGCATCAGAGCAGTATTGTGTTAAGGGTGCAATTGAGTAAGACGATTTTAAAACTGTTACTTTATTGATTAAGAAAACATATCACTAGTTTAGTTTCTTGTTGATTAGATCAGATGTTTAAGTCGAGTAAGTTTGTCATTTCAGCCACACAGTGAAATTAAACAATGTTCCTCTAGATCTATGGTGCAACACGAGAACAAAAACAGAACACCACAAGACTACAAAAGGGCATAATGTAACCCTATCACAGACACTAGATCTGTTCTAGGAGATCTCATGGTCCTTGTTGCCAGAGGGCTTAACAGAAGGGTGCAGTGCAGGTTTAGGAGGAAACCGAGAAGGAGCCAAGAATAATACATGCATTTATTGCATTGTTTCTCTAGTCAGTTATTTTTAAGTGAAAGTAAGTATACACTTACTATGGAGAACACACTTTTAGCTCGGTGCTTTTTCTCATTTTAATCTTAAATTCAGCAAATACATAGTAATTGTGCCACCGGTTAATTAAAATTTAAGTTGGAAAAAAATGCTTAATGAAGACTATGACTAAAGAAATAAACAAGAGCACTCATTTTACCTTAAAAATGATTTAAATTATATTGTTTAATTAGAGGTTCAATTAAGCTGTGAATATTTGGCGATTTTCAGTGTGATTCCTCAGGATGGTGGTTAAGCCTGTAGTAAGTCTGGCTGTACAGAGTGTTTTGAATGGAGATTACTTATTGAAACAAAAATGCAGTCCAGGACTAGGATATCGGCCCTCAGTTTTACCTTTTTGCTGTTGTGTTGTTTGATATCAAGCACTTTGAAACCTGTGGTATCTGTAATCATATACAAAAGTGGTTCTTAAATATAAGCTCCTTAACACACAGTGTGTGCTGTTGCACTGTAAATAACAGGTTGCGCCAGTCTGCATCCTGCAGTCCTGGGACTGGGGTTTCCCTGAGGTACATTAATGCAACAGTATGTTACACAAGGGCATAGTCATGCGATTCTGAAGCTGCTGTGGTAATTGAAGTAACTGTTTAACCCTTCATTAGTAGCATGGATGGGAAATTCACTAGTAGTCCAATGGGTGGGGCATTTGTGGAAATAATAAAACAGAACACTTACTGTGCAAACAGTCAGAATCAGAAGAAAACTTAATTGCACCCAGGGGAGATTGCTTATGTTATGACTGCACACACACACACACACACACACACACACACACACACACACACACACACACACACACAC
>JBBPDE010211816.1:0-14515 GCA_037974605.1 Nannopetersius ansorgii
GGCGCTGACAAATAAAATGTATTATTATTATTATTATTATTATTATTATTATTATTATTATTATTATTATTATTATTTAAGACAAAAACGTAGCTTTAAATAACTTGAATTGAGGGACAAAGCCTAACAAAAAGTCACGCCTCTCACTCCAAACTCTTGCAACTGTCGGAGACCCCCTCCCTCTGCTGACTCTGCCACACCGGGATGCTTCGTCTTGAGGTTATATGATAGTGATGTGGTGCTTCGGTGGTAATTGAATTCACTTTTGCAAAGCACACATATTACCCATGTCTGGTCCAAATCCCCCTCTGATAGTAACTTAAAGCGAAATTGTTCATTTAACAGTGTGTTTATCTTCCATCGCTAGCTTGACTGAAAAGCAGCATTGGCCACATGAGCTTCTTCTACTGGCCTGCTGGTAACTGACGTAGCGCAATACTGCCCCCACTGATTGTGTGGTACTGCAATGCAGAGGGGCATTTAATTTTCAAATTAATCGCACGATCAATTTATTTTAAAACGTTATAGAAAATAAATTATCGCAAATAGTTAACATGATATTTTTAACAGCCCTAATTTACATACAGTTGAATGAAAGTTAAATTTATTTTGGTTTATACATTTTTTATACAGAATAAATGTATCCTGATCAGTTATAACATTAAAACTACTGCCAGTAACATTTATTATTGCCTATATTTGACAGCAAGTGAATCTTGAAGTTGATGCGTTGGAAGCAGGAATATGGAGCATGCTTATTAGAAAAGGAGCTCAAGGGGTTGACTTGGCTTCCAGGTTCCCCAGATCTCAGTATGATCAAGCCTATATGGGATGTGCTGGACAAATTAGTCCAATCCATGGCAGTCCAACCAAACAACTTATAGGAAGAATCTGCTGCTAACTTGATGTCAGATACCACAGCACACCTTCAGAGGTCTTATGGAGTCCATGTCTTGACAGGTTAACTTTGGCGTCATTAGGGAGGCCTACACAATATTAGGCCTCTGGTTGTTTTGGCTGATTGGTATATTGTAACCTGTAAACTGTCTTTATTAATTTGGTGTTGTTTACATGACAATAATATAATATAAGTCATATTTGTCATCTGGCAGCTTTAAAGATTCAGTGCAGTGAATCTACAGCTGATCTGCTGCACACTCTAGGAGGATACGTCCTGTTATGCCGTGGTACTCTGAATGTGAAGGTAAGATAGTTTGCGTTATTTTCGAGTGTAACTTCATTTGTTAATTTTAATATAGATTGAGTACTTTAATATAGTATAAAGTTTAATCAGGGAAATGATCTTAAATTGGCAGCTTTTTGTAAGAATTAGGCAGAAGCTATTTTATTATTATGACGTTATCAGGACTAGATGCTTTAGCTGACCTACTGTCAGTGATTTTAAAACTTGGCTATGGCATGCTTGTGAGACTGCTAAACAGGCGTTAATAAACTCACAAATCGCTATGAAGCGGCGGTTTGACCTGAAGTCCGTGCAACGCATATTTAAGCCAGGCGACAAGGTTCTAGCACTGTTACCTGTCTTAGGGTCTGCCTTATCGGCACGTTTCTTTGGACCGTACACGGTGGAGAAACAGGTGAATGAAACCACGTATGTCATTGCTACACCAGAACGTAGAAGGACGAAGAGCGTATGCCATGTAAACATGTTAAAGAGCTATCATGAACGTGTTTCTCCGGAGGTTACACTGTCCATCCCTGGGCCCAGTGAGACAGAGGTAGTCCAGGTAACTACAGCTGCGTGTTCTTCTTTTCTTTCTCTCGCTTCCATTGCTGAGCTTAACGTGGACGAAATGCACCCCGTCGCGAACCTTCAAAACTCTGACTTTTTTTATTTTATTTTTGTACAATAATAAAAAATTTAGATATTATTGATTACACATTAAAATGCACATTTAGATATTCGGTATCTGGGAACTTTATTTACGAATTTCAGAACACATGAATAAACATTAAATAATGTATTTACAGAGTAATACTTGAAAATGAATGAATTATCTGTGATCTCTCTCCCTCTCTCTCTGTATTTTATCACCACGTACAAAATATGATATATTCTGCACATTAAGCTTCCTTAGTGATTTAAGAACAAACCACAGCTCCATTTATTTCTCTAAATTCATCTAACATTTTTGTAAACCTGTGAAGAGATCTGTGTAAAATTTAGACATTCGTTATGTTCTGAGAAGTACTAAGGGTCCCAAGAGAGGCTGCTGCAGGCCCTTGCTCAGCTGTGCCATGTCTCAATTAGAGCTGGTCCTCAGCTGGCTTCTGGGCGTTTGCTTTTACATTCTCATTTATTATTCATAAGTTAATAGACCCCCTCTCAGTATTTTAGGGGAGATGTTCTTCAATAGGCCATGGTGATCAGAGAGAAAACTATGGAAGATTTACTGCTTGTCTGTAATCTTTTGTCTTACAGGGCAAAGGTGAGATGACAACTTGGTGGCTGGAGACAAAAAGAGGCCCCACAGATCTTCTTGTTCCAGATGAAGAGCCTCAGAGAGGGCCTGTCCCAGTTAGCAACTGACCTCACACACCAGAGAAAATACCTTGTACTATTTTTCTGTAGTAGTAGCTGTATATTGTTTATTGTATAATATACCAAACTGTAATGTGACATTAAGGATTGTCTGTTTGCCTTTATTGGTGTGTTCTAACATGACAGGAGGATAAAGACACAGTTTTGCATTTTGTCTAAATTGGCTAGCTTCGTGTAAGGATTTCTGGCTGCTTATGAATAGCTTGAGAATAAATAATGTGAACTGAGTCAATAAACATTTTTTTAAATCAATGCACAATTTTCATTTTAATTATACACAGGTGTGAAGGTACGTAAAATGCAAAACAAAGTGTAAAACAAAGAGCAAAGTGCAGATTGAGTTTGTTTGGAGTGAAGGTGTGATGTGGATTGTCAATGTACACTATATGGACAAAAGTACTGGGATGACTGACCATTACTCCAGAGGGGACTTGCATTCAAATACATAGACTTTAAGTTGCCCCCCCCCCCCAATTCATTCATCCAAAAGGTCAGGGCTCTGTTTCACACCAAACTCATCCAGTCATGTCTTTATGGCGCTTGCTATGTGCACTGGGACACAGTCATGCTGGAATAGAAACGGTTCTTCCCCAAACTGTGTCCACAGAGTTGGAAGCATGGCGTTGTATGAAGCGCCTTAGTATGTTGAAGCATTTTCCTTCTCTGGAATTAATAATTAAGTCGTGCATCCCAATTCGTTTATCTATGATGATAGAGGAGGTGTGTGTGGGCTTTAGATCAATGCATCAGTCCCACTGGCTGTTCAGTTTAGAGAAAGAAGTCACAGACACTTTCTGAAAGTGGGATAGTCTCCCACTATCTAATATAATTAGTATTATATACACACTATACTGTAATATACACCATATACACTGTAATATGCACTGTATTGGTTTACATTCTAGAGCCTGCGCATATGCCAGCTCTGCTCTGCATAGTCTACAGTTCGATCTCATTGGTCGACTCATGTTTTTTTTAAGAGGAAAGTGTCCAATCAGGAGCCCGCTTTTCGTTGCCTGACAACGCAAATGCTTGTGGCAGCGCGTCCTCTTTTGGCTGCTTGGACTGGTTCTCCAGAAAAACAGAAAACACACATCACCTGCAGCGGTGGATTCATATGATTGTGTTTACAATCGTCGTGTTTATAAAGTCACTTGAATAATCAGTATTTTTTCTTCTGAGGCGTCTGTTTTAAATCTCCGTCGTCGTGGGATGCTCCAGAGGTCCTGGTGATGCTCCCTGGCTGCAAAAAAAACAAAACAAAACAAGTCAAGGCAAGTAAGTAGAGCAATTACTCAGTTTAATCTTCTTGCACGTTCACAAAACTGAGCTATAAATGTGTCAGCTCGACTATTACTCCCAATCTGATGGTTTGCATAGCCCCCTTGACCTGATTCTAGCCAGTTTTTATTTGCAGTGCATACAGCCCGGTCTGGACTGGTAGAACCCCTGCTACTGCATCTAATTAGTCATATTTGCATTAACACTCTATTTGTCATTATAAACGTGTTATAAGTGGTACTCTCTCCCTATGGACTGTGTGCTGGCTGTATGTGCCAGAAATGTCCTTCAGCCTAAAACTGCGTGTGTCTTGCGCTCCTATACTGGCCTACTTTTGTTACAATGAATGATGGTAGGTCATAATAAAGCAAGTGCTTCATATATGCTGCTTTAGTTTAATTCACTATTTTTTTCAATCCAGCAATGCTGTAACATGTTTGTAATGTATATAACATTTCTCCCTAAATATTTTCCTGAAGATATGTTCCTCTTTTTCAGGATACTTGTGTGGTGGTTGGTTCTGGATAACTCATACAGTGCAGTGCAATCTGCTGGGAAATAAGAAAGTCGGAAAGAATGCCGGAGTCATCATATGGTATAGGCGCAATAATGTGTCATACTATAGCAAATAGGTTTATCTTTACTTATAATACCTGTACTCCGTCTTGAACCCTGGAGTTCTTATTCTGCAATTAAGACCTTTATTATCTAAACCTCTGAGAGTGAGAAATTAAAGTGTTGGTCCAACTACAGGCCCTAAGGCCATACAATTATTTTAATATAGCATTTCTTGCAGTTTCTATAGTGAACTGGATTCTTTTGCTCCACATAGTCAGTCTCACGTGTAAAGGGAAAAAAAACGAAGGGACTACAAATAACGGCAGGGTGCTATTTTGAGTGTGGGTGTCTCTCTTAACCTCAATAGAACATGATGTGAATTATTATGATTCATATCCACTCATATTACAAATGAATAGTTGTAATAGCATTCCAGAATGGTTAGTATTTCTATATATGTTAATACCATGTTGGTAACACAAATTGTTGTTTTGCAGGCTTCTGAGAATGAATGCTGACTTTTTTAATTATGGCTTTTACAGAGGATATAAATAAAATATACTCTTACTCTGCAATGCCACCCTCAAGGCTATACAGCCAGTCCGCAATGCCTCTCTTGCCCGTTAGCCCTTACAGTGGACCCAATGACTTCTGTACAGAGGAGAATGTATCCGAGTGCATGTTGTACATCAGCCAAGTAAGTGTGCTTTACCAACAGTGTTTTTTCATATCATATCAATGTTCTTGCAAAAATAATTATTTGAAACTTAAATTTAAATGCAAACTAAATTGGCATTTTGTTTTCATGTATTTTATAAGACAGCCATAATATACAACATATTACATTCAAAAAACAATAACTTATTCTTAACAAAGCTCTAACACCAGTAATTATTCTGACAATTAAGTGATTTAGTACACTCAATGTATAACCGCAAACAGTTAAGTGTACTTCTTACGCACACGCGTGCATCTGTCTTTCTGTGATTCCTTGTTTATCATTATGTAAATTGTGAATTTTAGTTTGCGTAGTCAACTAATTGTGGCCACCCTAATTAACAAGAAATAATTAATAATTATTCCACCTAGCAGTGTGATTTGTTAACAGTAGACTGTGGTTGCCAAGCAATATGGCAAACAAACATTATTCCTTGAACAACAGTTTTTTGTTTGCTTACATAATGTTACACAGTAATATACAAGTTAGTTGATGTGAGTGTTCAGATCTGAGTGTACTGAATATTATACAGTGCCTTTAAATAGCACAAATGATAAGATAAATATTAGATCTGTTTCGCATAAGAAAAGGATAACTCCTTTTTTTGCATTCACAGGAGCTCCTGTCTCTGGGTTTGCCATCAATATTCTATGAATTGAATGGGATTCGAGAGCTTGATGTAATCTCGGCACTAAACAGCATGTACGATCTGCTGCAGCTGCATCGACGTGCTGTAGGAGCTGTGGAGGAGTTGGAAGTGGAGCAGCTCAAGGTCAGCAGTGACCTGCACTGCCAACAGTTGACCAGCTCCAAACTCAAGGTCTGGCTTATATTTGTAGCAGGAAAAAAAAACATCAAAAATAGTTTTCTTTAAGGTTATATGCCAGCAGATACACATGATGCTTTTGAATAGCAGCCATATAAAAGAAATCAGTCTCAAAGTGTTTAAAAATCTGGTCTGTTTTTCTGTCCTTGAAAAGGATCAACTTGAAGCCTCCAAAAAAGAAAACGTTGGGTTGCGTGAACGTGAGCGACAGTTGGAAACAAATGTAAAGACATTACAAAAGTGTTTAAAGAATGAAAAAGAGGAGGTAAGCAACTGTAAACTCTTCTATTCTAACTGTTAAATACTCATTAGGAACATATGATGGAGGGCTGATTGTAGATTGAAGGTATCTTTTTTTTTACAAATGCACTATATATACAAAAGTATTGGCACACCCTTTGCAGCTCTTACAGCTTCCACTCTACTTGGAAGGCTCTCCACAAGATTTTGGAGTGTTTCTAGGAAGAATTTGTACCTGTTCATTCTGTAGAGCATTTATGAGGTCAGGCACTCATGTTAGAGGAGAAGAGGCCCTGGCTCACAATCTCCATTCCAGTTCATCCCTGTCACAGTTCTTGCCTGCGACCACTGGGGGTTGCTGCTGAACTATGGACCTTCCCAGCTCTCACTATCACTGCAATCACTCACACCTGTTTTGTATCACTTACCTGATTCCCTTCACACCTGAACTGTGTCATTGTCCTTTCTCTGTCTTCCCACTGGTCCTTAGTTTCTCCCTGGTGTATATTAGGTTCATGGTTTCTGTCAGTCCAGATCCAGACATTCTATCATGTAGGGGTCTTGTCCCGGCGGAGAAAGAAAGGAACTGCTGCAGAGTTGCATTTTAAGGTGGTTTAATGTATAAGGAGACAAATAAGGAGAAAACAGGAGGATAAAGACAACAACCTGGGAGAATGAAAGTATGTCTGGATATGGACTGACAGAAACCATGAACCTAAAAACACCAGGGAGAAACTAAGGACCAATTGGAAGACAGAGAAATGACAATGGCACAGTTCAGGTGTGAAGGGAATCAGTGATACAAAACAGGTGTGAGTGACTGCAATGATAGTGAGAGCTGGGAAGGTCCTTAGTTCGGCAGCGACCCCAAGTGGTCGCAGGCAGGAACTGTGACAATCCCAAAGATTTTGGACGATTCTGTGTGGGCCACTCAAGTTCTTCCATGCTGAACTCACCCAGCTATGTCTTTATGGAGCTCGCTTTGTGCACTGGGACACGGTCTTGCTGGAATAAAAAAAGGTTCTTCCTCAGACTGTGTCCACAAGGTTGGAAGCATGACATTGTCCAGAATGTCTTGGTGTGCTGAAGAATTAAGATTGGCCTTCTCACAAAGTAAGGGGCCACCTGAATTGAGTAATTAAGAGGTGTGTTCCAATACCTTTGTCCTTAGTGTTATGTAGGAAAATGTACAGTCCTGGTCAGAGTTATTGGCACCCTTGAATTGAAAGTATTGTAAGAAACATTTTAAGAAAATGTCCAAGATAACTTGAGCAGACTAACAAACAAAAACCCTCCCAAAATAGTAAAATGATACAAACACAAAATGGACACAATTATTGGTACCCTTCACTAATATTTATTTGGATACAATGGCTTCCTCAAAACATTTCTTGTAACCATCTAGAAGCTTCTTGAAATCATCTACTGGTAGTTTCTGCCACTATTTAATTGCTATGCATTTAAACTCTTTCAGGTTTACAGGTGTTTCTCACAGTCCCTCATACAGCTCTCTTAATAGGTTTGGGATTTAGGTCAGGCCTCATTGCTGGCCAGTTTAAAGCAGTTCATCTTTTTGCTCAAAAATAATTGGTAATTCTCAGAATTTGTCATTCTCAGAAGTCTTCAATAGAATCTTCACCATGTTTTACTGTAGACTTGATTTTGTCATATAATAAAGCCCTGCTTTGGTGTTATTTCTCCATAAAATGTTAGCCCAGAAGGACAGTGAAAGTCTATGAAGTCTATTCTTGTCTTTTATTACCTTTCTGTCAATAGTGGTTTCCTTCTTCACTCATAGAGCTCTAACCAACGCTCCATATTGCCCAGTTCAGCCTGACGTTCTGCAGATGTGTTGCATGTTTTTTTTCCATTCTGAAAGCGTCTTAACAGCCTTATAACTACACTACACAAACCGTTGAAAAGTGATTTGAAGATCTTTGATGATTTGCCTTGTAGCCTTTTTAATTGTTACCTTTTTTTTTTTTGATAATAGAATGATATTATCTTTTTTCTTCAACATTGTGAGAAAGAAACTGGAAACAATCAGCTCCTTTTAACGCAGAAAAAAACATAATCCCTTGGTTAATTCAGGGCATATGAAAACTAAAAATGAAGCACAGGTGAATCTTATTTGTTTTATATTTTGTTTAAGGAACTCCTCAAAAGGGTGCCAATAATTCTATTCAGCATATAAATGTATATTATATCATATATCTGTGATGTTTATTTCACTATATAAAAGCATTTTTTTTCATTGTTGTTCTCTATAATGTGTGCACATTTGTTGTTGCGTAATAGGTTCAAAAGCTTCAGAATATCATTGCAAGCCGTGCCACACAGTACAACCATGACATGAAGAGGAAAGAGAGGGAGTTCAGTAAGCTTAAAGAGCGCCTCAGTCAGTTACTGACGGACAAGAAGGACAAGAAACAGGGTATGAACACACTGTCTATGTATTTGTTGAGCATCAGTATTACCTGTGCAGAATGTTTCATTTGAAAGTCATTCCACAGTCTACAGTCTAGACTGAAAATAATTGAGGGCATTCAGTTTGGTTATCCTGTAATTTCTATTTATGTATTGGAACAACTAGATTTTATTGCTATCACATATTCACGATAAATGGAAATGCCATGCCCCCTAAAATTTACCTACAGGAGAGCCTTTACTGCATTAATTTCATTTTATTGCAAAAATACATGTTCACCTGTAATGATTTGACAGAAAGGAATCCAGAGGCAGAGCAGATTAATAGATTTATTTCTTATAAAGTCCACCAAGGGAAAACCAAGTCCATATCCAAAATAAAAAAAACAGAAAAATCCAACAAGATACACTGAGTCCGACACAAGAAGAGAGAAGTCACAGGGGCAGAAACAGGGTTGAGAATCAGGACAGGAATCAATAACAAAAGGCTTGGTAACTAGACTAGGCAAATAGTTAGCACAGTCTATATATATGTCCTGCCCTAGTACTCAGGTGATAATGATCTAGGCCTAATTGGTTAGGTGGAAAACCCGGAGTGCTTAAATTATAACTTAAATTATAGTCATCCCATGATAGTGTGGTTTGGTTACAATGTTTTTTGTTTGTTTGTTTTTGTTTTGAGGAAGTGAGAGATACTCAAACATTGGATTGCAGTAACACATATTTACCACCACAGGAGCCAACAGCAACCTACAAGAATAATATTTGTGGATATCACAGTTTTATTAGATAGTGAAAATGCAAGTATGTACAACAAGTGGCTAGCCATACCTTCAGCTTCACAAAAAGACGAAGAGAATGTTTTATTAAATGCATGTTAAATTAAATTCCATTTGGACACAGTAACACACATTCACCATCAGGACAAAATGTTAGTTTCTAAACATTAAGGAAGAGACTTAACTGCATGCACATGTATGCTCTCTGTCAAGGTATGGAAGTTTTGAATTATGTAGGGAGATCTGATGGGAGGAGAAGTCAGTGGAAAACTGGAAAAACAGATGCAAGGTAAGTTACTATACTGGGGTAGTGTTGTCTGTGGTGCAGTTTGTGGTATCTTGTTTGAGTAATAACTGATTCCTTATCACTGACAGACATGAGAGTGAAATGTATAAGACTCTTCTGAATGAGTTTGATAAACACCAGAAGGAGCTGATGTTGGAAAATGCAGAGCTGAAGAAAGTGCTCCAGCAAATGAAGCAGGAAATGATGGGCATTTTAAGTCCAAAGAAACACAGTCAAAAAGAAGAGAAATGCACTGAGGTTTCAGAAGTCTTTCATGGCAAAAACATAAAAATATTTCTTCTTGGCATAATATTGCATGACAAAGAGTTCCTATCTTTCCTTTTGTGATGTCTTAAATAGCAAACAGCTTCTGATGAGGAGGAAACTTCAGAGATGTCATGCGAACATGCTCGGGAAAAACTCACCAACAGCATTCGGCAGCAGTGGAGGAAGCTCAAAAACCATGTAGAAAACCTAGACAGCAAAGGTACATCGAGGGTTTAAAGTTTTGACTACTGATAGGGCCAGATTTGCTGCACACTTCTGTGATTTCATTGTTGTACCTTTCACCTTCATTCTCTAATTATCAAGCCTTCCATGAGCTAAATCACTGATCATTGCAGGAAAAAACACTTCATTGGTTCCTCGGGACTAGGATTGCGATAACTGCTTTCCTTGTGTGCATATTGAACAAAATATAGGATCATAAATATGATACATTATGAGCCACAGAAGTAATTGCATCTCTATTTTTTCTAAGAAAAAGTGCAAATATTTGGGCACTCTTTCAGTAAGGTTTTTACTGTGTCTTTTCTGACTCAGATGTAGACCATTTGAAAATATAGTGAGTTATGTACATTTTTCAGGGTGTTGTACTTGCACTCATCAACCATGGGCTTGTCTATGCACCTGCCTGAGGATCTGAAACTAAATAAAGACACCTCCTGCATGAAATTCAATTTTAAAAAGGTTACCAAGCTTTGGAAGTTAAGGGGAACTGTTGAAATCAAAATAAGATCTGAAAATACCTAAAGGGCAATTTGGTTAGCATGGGACGGTGAGAACGCAACAACAAACATAACACGTGCTACTGCACATAACATGGGGATCTAAACACAAATGTTTCAGTAATGATTTCAGCCACAGGCTGTCTCGCTAAGTACCGATTTAAAGGGTTCCAACATTTTTACAGTACATTGAATTTAGAAAACAATTCCTAACATTTTCCAAAACTACATAGTTTTAGAGTTGCTGTTCTTTTCACTTAGAAAATGATCAAAATTGATCGTTTGACCAGAGGTGAACAAAGAGTATCATACAACTCTATCAACCCTTTACTAAAGCTGGGCACACACTACGATTTTTTCAGTCGCGCTGCTCAAACTGTACGACCGAATCGCAGGGGTTAGAAGTCCGTAGCTCATGATTCATGTTCTCAAAGTATACGGCCCGATGCTCTGAGGCGACCCGACTGCTCACACTGTACGTCCATCCATCCCATGTTGATGTAGGCTTTATTTAATGGTGGGTAAACTTTTGACGACATCCGGCACTTCTACTTTCATTAAGCAACATTTAATTGTAGCCTATTAGTGTTTTATTTAATTGGATTACTCGTCATTAAATACTTTTTGTAGCCAAGTTACACTTTTACTTGAGTAGCATTCTAGTGAGTGACTTGAACATCTACCAAAAGGATTTTTTGGGACTTCTTCCTGCTTTATACAACTTTGGTTAAACCACACACACACACACACACACACACACTCTCTCTCTCTCTCTCTAACACACACTTCTCGTTACCCTGTGTATACTAGACCATGCATAACACATGATTAAGGCGGAACTCAGGCCGATCCCCAAAAATCGCCTCGAAATGTGCCAAAAATCACAGTGTATGCCCAGCTTAATGCAACTGATTCAAGATCAACTATTGAGATGTATCCTTAGTGTATCTACGCACTGGAAGCTGATACAACATCAGACCCCAACCAACCCCATAAGGGCTGTGTAATTTGAAAAATAATTATTTCTCACTCTTTGAAACAAGTGAGATATGTCTAGTATCAATTGATACCACAGGAGATATGCTTTTAATGTCCAGTTTTTGCCATGATTTATCATTCCTTAATGCTGCATTATTGACTGTATAATTGAATATGGGGTGGAATTACATGAGATAAAATAAGTTGTTTGTATCCCAGCATCTATGGTTCAGCTTGGAAATAGGGGTGGTGATGAGATGATTTCTAAAGAGGCTCATCAGGAAGAAACAGAGAGACTCAGGATGGAGATCCAGCAATGCAAGGACTTTATACAGACTCAGCAGCAGCTTTTGCAGGTACATAGCCGCATAGGCTGTACACTATGATCTCTCAGATAGTAGAAAGGCATCGGTTCTTTTCTTATTTTGGATATCTCCGTTGTTTATTCATGTGTGTGTCATATTTGTGTAATCAACAGCAACAGCTCAACACTCCCTGTGATGAGGAGACTGCAGCTGTCCTGAATGACTGCTACATGTTAGAAGAAAAGGAGCGCTTAAAAGAGGAGTGGAGAACATTTGAGGAGCAGAGGAAAAACTTTGAAATGGAGAGGAGGAGTTTCACAGAGGCAGCTATTAGATTAGGGCATGAGGTTATTGGTCATTTCCCAGTATTACTGGAGCTTAATTGTTACAAAGAGTTGACTGATATGGGGCGGATGAATTGTAAAGGTAATCTGTAAAGACTGAATTTCAGCATAGTCTGTTTTCCTTGCATGATTGATGAGTTCACTTAATCTTGTTAGAGTATGGAAATTGATACTGGACATAAGCCCCCAAGAGCTTCCACTGAAGCATGTAAAGCCCATCACTGCACTGCACTTTTCTTTGAGCCTGCTGGAATCAAAAGGCTTCTGTTTGTGTAATATTAAAAGAGCTAACACTGGTATCCTGATTTCATGTTATGGAAACACACTCAGTGCCTTTTCTTTTGCAGAGAAAGATGTTTGAGGAGGACCGTGCAACCTGGCTAAAGCATCAGTTTTTAAACATGACATTCACAGACCACATAAATATAAAGACACAGAATGGTTTGTCAGAATGTAAGTTATTAAGTTTCTTTTTGTATTTTAGCGTATATAATGTATCAGAAACAGAGATCATTCTATTCCAATTTTTATACAGACTGTGGCCAAGAACAGAAGCACGGATCAGGTCCCAAAACTCCTCTTTAATCGGTCCCATGGAAGGCCAGGGAAAGGGTGCCTGGTACACCACTGCAGACCACAACTTCCATGACTGGACGCATGAGAGCCAGTCTAAGTGGTATTCTACATCAGCCAATACATTTCTAACGTACGTGGTAAATATAGCAGTAAAACGGTAAACACGCATAAGTGATTTGGTGTGACTTGTTTGATTGTATAATAATTTTGATTGTATAATAATCACCACAGTGGTGGTGATAAGAACCAGGAGTCGTGGTGCTGAAAATGTAAAAGTATGCTATTAAAATGACCAGTGAACCTACATGACTTCTGTAAAACTGACAATAGTAAACTATTGATAAATCTAGAGAAATGGTACTATTTGCCTTTTTGCCTGCTATTTTGGATACGGTTTATCTGCATACAACTCTCCATGAACTGACTTTAAAACCTTTAGACCAAAATATTATCTCAGAACTATTGCAAAACAATGTCTTTAGCTTCAGGAAATGTATTCACATTTGATGTAGCTTTTAGAGACTCAAATATCTTTGTTTATGTAGAAAATATCAAAATTGGTGGAAATCTTGAAACAAGGCCCATATACATTCTGTAATATTTAGTTGTTTATTAGTAATCATTCTGTAAAATATTGTCATTCTATTTTCAGGACTAAACAAATAGAAAAACCTTTATATGGCTTTGGTTTGAATGTAAATCTAGGGATATATTTTGCCAAATGCAAATTCTGATATGTGTACTGTATGCTACAGTATTTACTTGCATTTTTTAATTTGAATAGTGAGTATGCATAGTATTTTTTATGTTAATGCCAGGTTTAAAATTTCCCATTTAATTGCTGATTTTGAACAATGTATGCATGCCATGTGTCATCTGTATGGTCATTCTTCCAATAGATCTTAGCATATTTATATTTTAGTATATCTCAGATTTATCAGATTATCACAGTTGTTGGAAGTGGTAGGTCAGGGGAAATTATGTTTTATAACAGTAAGTTTTAATGACATTTTAAGTGAGCATGATAGTTATCCATTATTTACTACTTGTTTTTACTTTTTTCTTGTTCCACTTAAAAGTAATTTGTTTTCATTGTACAATTTTGCTTTTATAGACACTAAGAGTAGATGCTTCTCTTAGGAATTATCATGTTCAGAAAAATGTAGAATGCATTGATTTTTATATTTTTTTAGCATGTGTGCATTTTTTTCTGTTCCAGTGCAAGTACAAAATCAAATCAGAAAATAAAATTTCTAAACTTTCATCATTCAGATGTCATAGTATGAGTTTCCACAAATGTGGCAATAAAAGGAAGTACTCTTCTTCCGAGTCATGTGGGCTTTTGTCATGTCTCTTAGTTCCTCAGTTCCATACTGCAAGAGTGCTGGTGTCTTAGCAGGGAAATCACCAAACCGACACTGAATAATGCCCAAGCACTGGGTTTGATGATCAACTAGTCATTGGGGCTTCACTTCCCTCGGATTGTACACTGCCATGGAATAGCCATCATGCCTATTGTCATGAAGGTGGTTAATGCCTCACTAGTCTCACGTAGCCAGACCTTCAGACTGACGGCTGAAGGTCTGGAATTCATAGCGGCTTTCTTTGGCCAAGGCCCGCCCATAAG
>JBBPDE010211861.1:0-14513 GCA_037974605.1 Nannopetersius ansorgii
GGTGTGAGGTTTGAAAGTAGGCAATCCGAGAACATTATTCATTTCTCCTTACTGCTGATTGGTTGCTGCCCTGTGACGCATCCCTCGCTGTACTCAGAGGCAGGGTTCACTGTATATTGATGCTACAGCATAGTGTTAAACCAGATCAACAGCCCAGGCCAGCACATTCAAGTCATCATTCCCCACACCTTATAGCTCTAGATTTATTGGTAAATTGCGGCACAATTACATACAAAATTTTTCTTTATTCAAATTTCATTTAAAAAATATTGTGATTTTATCGAATCGTGAGTCCTGAAACATCTGTGAAACCAAATTGGGAGTTGACTCAGTCGTTACACCCCTAAATAGTGAGGGATTATATGGCAAATATTTAATGAAACAATACTTCACAAACTTTTTGTGATGCGCAGTATACTGACCAGATACTGACCAGAACTGGTTTCATAAGGTTTAACCCATTGCACTGAACTAAATCAAAATGAGTCAAATCAATTAGGTTTATGTGACGTCTGGTGTACCTTCGACTCGTCAGAGGAGAAGTGGATCACCTGAGTATTAGGGATTAGGGCTCTGGATTTGAGGTGTATGAGTGTGAGTGAGAATGAAGGGCTGCAGGTATTCTCGCTAGGAGCTGAGTGTGTGAGGGAGTGAATGAAAACAGGTGAGCTCATTAGGAGCTGAGTGAGTGTGATGTGTGATTGGCTGAGAGCGTGTTTTAATCCCAGTCGAGCCAGAGAAGCGGCGCATGGTCACCTAGTTCTTTGGGATTCTGTATGGTGAGCCGGAGGGAGCGGTGAAGAAGCACCGTATGTAAAGAAAACGTATGAAGGTTGCGTACAGTCGTTACGACTCAAGAAAACGTATCGCCCTGTTATTTGAAGTGTGCTGTGTGAGTCGGGTGAATGAGTTGGGAACTGTGTGTGGGACTCTCCTACTATTCAGGGAAAGACTTCAGGACTGAAGGCTTCAACCGTCACCGCGATCAGAGGAAGAGGACTTGAGTGATTGAGAGACGAGTGGCACGTCCTCTGATAGGTGTTCCATCTTTAAGCTCTTCCTCTCTCTCTCTCTTCTGTGTTCTAAGCAGGCGTAACGTGTGACTGTGTGAAAAGCCTGTTTCTCAGGGAGGTCTTGACTAAGAACAGAGGACAGTAGGACCCGTCTGTGCGTTGTTAGACGGAGGCGGGACAATTAGGAAATCACAAGGACTGTGGATCCGCAAGAAGTAGAGAGACTCCTCAAGAACGGACTCCTAAGGAGTCAGCACTTGAAAGTGTTTTGTGTTGAAACTGTTCCTCTTATATCTGGTTGCATGCTGTTGTGTCTATCTCCCCTCAGCCCGAAATGACAGTTTATTGTCATTTAAGCCACATACATCCAGTACACATTCTTATAGGACCATGGTGCAACACAAGAACAAAAAAGATCCACAAAGAACAAAAACAGAAACACCACAAACTACGAAAGTGCAGACAGGACAGGACTACACAGAGCGCAACGAGAGCAAAGCAAGAGAGAGTGCAAGAAAAGCAAGAGGCACAATACTACATTACAGACAACATATAGTGCTGCATAATTAGTCTAATTTCAGCAGTACGTTTATTTATTTATCTGTAGTATTTATATCCCTGTCTCTTACTGACCACATTTTGTGAATGTAGCATAGTACAATTAGTACTTTCAGACTACTAATTATAAATTATTTTTTGAGTATTTTCAGGAGAGTTGATTTTGACTTTATGCTATTTGTTGTTGTTGTCTCTTGTGTCTCTGTGTGAATGTGCTTTAATATTAAAGATTTCCAATTCGATTCTGTTGCTGATTTACTGACATAATACACATAAATATCTTATATCTAAATTAATACTGATTCTGAGCATCAGCAGGGACCACCACAATGGCCTTCATGTTATCGTTACGAACCTCCCTGCCTGCCAGCCCATGCACCATTTGCTTATGAATATATTTACTCTCTGTATACTCTCTGTATACTCTCTGTCTACCCCTCAACCTCTGTCAATGGAGGCGAATTTACCTAACAGCCTCACATTTGTGTGTCTGCACACACCCACACACAATACATCTGCTCTCTCATCATTGTTCTGGACCTCAGCCTCCATCGTAAGCCACAGAGATCTCTTTAAGCAGAACGGCTAATCCTGACTACTGACCGCTGATCATCATTTTATCACGCACTGAAGGATAATCCCAGCTTCCCAGTTCAGACAAAGCGTGCCAGTACAGATATAGCACGTGTAGTGAAGGTATTAGGTGTTATGGTGGTGGATTAAAGGAGTAAAATACGTTTAACGTAAGTGCAAACTGTACACAGCATGTATTATATACAACAGCATTACAGGAAAAGCAGAGGCACCAAGCACAAATTCCAGCCATTCCCTTGAGCACACGAATCCAATTAACAATTAACTCCACAAAGTGTGTCATACATTACGTTTATGGGGTTCTATGATGCCCTAAAGTAAGCCAATGCTTGTAATACGGATTCACTGAGAATGCATTCTATTCCAATTCCAATTTGTATTCAATTTTTTAATCTGCATTTTTAAGTCCAGCTCTCACATGGTGTGGGTTGAATGTACACATCTCCAAGTTTCAGTATAAATAACATCACTTGGTATTTTGAGGGCCAAACTGGCTATTTAAATGCTTAAACAAAAAGTAATTTGCTTATAAAAATCCAATAAATTATGATGGTGCCACAGAACAAGATCGGATTTGGCCGATTTTACCTCGACCAGTGCTAAACAATTCTGCATGACTGCATGTGTCGCACAGCCAGTTGCAACTTACTTTCACTACAGTACTTTATTTGATGTTTGATGTTTTTTCAACAGCAAACTGACATTTTTTTCTCATTTCTGCTTTCATTTAAAATGCCACTCTGTCTCACTTAAAGGCAAATAGTGTATTATTATTTTGTCTTTGGCTACTAGAAAGTACCAGAAATGTGCGAACATGTTTCATATGTTCATTTAGCCTGCACAGCGTGAGCTCTGGGTTTAAAAGAAGGCTAATTATAATCAGCCAAATAAATAGCCATCAGCCAATTTGGCAGGAAAGAAATGGGAAATGGCCATAAAAATTCATGATTGGTGCATGACTATTTAGCACAATGAATCATGCATAATTGCACTATATTGCAGTGCAGATGTAGTGCATGTCCCTGCCTCATATTATTTCTCTCATTAAATTGCAGTGCAGATCGACCAAAACCCAAATAAGCTAGATGTTTGGCCCTTTGAAGAAAAAACGGTTCCGATCTGGGCTTATTCCTCAGGCTTAACCCCATGGTGTACATAACTTCTTGTAATTCAGGTCCCTGCATATTTCACTAATTTTCAATTTAAATTGAGCATGTGGCAAAATAATAATAACTCTAGACTAAGTTCAATAGCAAGTAGCCTTTGAAACCATATACAAAGTTAATGTTATTGTTACTGTTTTGTAATAAGCTTAATGTACAGCTATGTTTTCAGAATGGCTAATATTAGACTTCGAAAAGTGTGGCGGTAACAAGACTGCTCACAGAACCTGAAGAGTGTTGCCTTCTTTCCAAGTCTGACCTTCAGAAACCTGACATTTTCATTCAAATACATTCAAATTTTTACAACGTCAAACACACCCACTAGACAGATGGTCCCACAGATTTAAATTTTAGTAACCAGCAAGCTTGGACATTTAAATATGACCAATGAAGCTGACTGAAGTAAATAATACATATGCAGGTTAAGCTGGTTTTGAATATATCTGGGTTCATTTCAGCTTCATTACGAAACCTAATTCAACATGTTCATTCATAATCACAAAAAGTAATATATAATAAAAAGTAAAAATAATAAAAGTCCATAAACTTTTCAAACAAAGTGAAAGCTCTGAAGGCTGTGGCCATTGTTGTACTGTGGGCAGTGATTAAGTCTTTTCTTACAGTCAGCCTCCACCAATGCGCATTTGTCCTTATATCTCATTTGATTAAGAACTAATTCGCTATTAGATGGAGGCCTAGTGGCTACGGAGTGGTAATCTGGTGGCCTAGTGGTTAGGGAGCTCACCCTGAGATACGAAGGTTGTGAGTTTGAATCCCAGGACTACTATTGGGCCCACTGAGGTACCCTTGAGCAAGGCATTGTCCCCACACACTGCTCCCTGGGTGCTGAGTTGCTGGCTGCCTTGTGCTTCACTTGGGTGAATGGTTTAAATGCAGAATCATGAGCCCTTAGAGGTCAAGGCATGTTACCTTCATTCTTCCATATAATCCAGTGCAAAAGCAGTGTGTAGGCTGAGTCACAACACATATGCCATGAACATTTAATTAGAGAATGCTACATACACTCTACATTTGAAAACATAGGTTCCACTCCCTGCTAATTGTGTTCATGATATGAAATTCCAAGGAATTCACACTTGGTATAAAAGACAAATGAAGAATCTATGGCAGGAATCTGAAGAGCTGGATGACTCACAATTCGCTGTCATTATGATGGATAGCTGAACTACTCGAACTAATGAGAGGTTTGCTACAGTAACAGCACAACATGACTGACAGATGAAAAGTCTCTCCAATCACGGCCATTAATGAAGCCCACACGAGAGAGCGATTTTTTGCAGTGATAAAAGAGGCTGAAAGGTCACCATTCTAGCCACAACTGATAAATGTAAGGAATGCTGCTAATGAAGTGCATGTGACTAATTTTTCACCTCATATTTCCAACCGTTTTGTAATTATTTCAATTATTTGAAATATATTCTATGCATTCCTGGTTTTCTCCAATCTGAACAGTGACAAAAAAACTTGAGCATAAAAAGACTACGGTTACAACCTTCACACAAACACACATTATAATTACATACAGAATTATGCCGTTTACACTCAGGGTTTGAGCTTTGAGTCTGCTCTTGTTTTTTTCTGCTTGTTTAAATGTCAAGAAATGACCAACGTGGCTACAGTGTAAAGGATTACTGCTTTCTCCAGTTGATAACCGAGTCATTCTATGAAAAGACCGAAAAGTACACTGTGTTTTTCACAACAATGTATGAAATGCATTAAAGAGGTATTCCATTATTAAAAAATGTCAATAAGTTGTAAACAAAGTGGGTTTGATGTCTAATGGTTCATTGTGGAACCACAGGAGAGTGGAATGGAAATGGAAACTTAAACACTCTGATTGCTTCACAGTGGAGGTAAATGGAACGAAGTGTCCTGATATAAATTTTATTTACTATCCAAATCCACTAGTGAACCTATATGTGGTTTGTGAGTGCTGATGACGAAATAAATACTGGAAGATCTGAAAATATGGTTTCTTTGGGTATTACTTTGCTTCTGTTCCTCCTCACTATAAAACCATTAGTACCATTAGAATTAAAACCTTGTTTTCTAATAAGAACTGTCTCCATTGTTGCAATTTGAGACCCCTAGTTTCTTGTAGAACACCTGTAGATCTTAAGGGAAGCATCACATTCTTCAAGAATCATGGGGTCCCTGTTAAACCAGTAGTGTTCCTCATATCAACCCATTACAAAAAGGTATAATCGGTTTACTTTAAGTTCAAATCATTAATTTCAATGAAAACATACTTACCTGCATGCATTTTGCATTCCCCACCAAACCAACTTATTCAGTCATAAAAATACTATATATTTAACCTTTACTACAACTGTAAGAAAAAAGTAATAAAATAACCTATCACAGTAACATGATGAGCTTGATTCAAAGCAAGTTCTGCTTTTATCGGGTATTGGTTGTATTTCACCAAGCATCCTGTCACACAGACTGAATAAAGTTTTTAAATGACATTTCTGCAATATTCACAGAAAACTGACATTTAAAGTCTGACCTTGATAACAGGGAAGTCTGACAACCTGTTTTGCATGAAATGTTTCACCCAGTCTGGTTCTTCTGTCACGAGTTCAACTGTACTTCAGTGTTATTTGACGCAAGACAACAAATTGAAGTGGAAAAACCTGCCTTTGGTAAGAGCAGCAACCACAGGACGGAAAAGAAAAACGTACTTCTTGACATGAACGAAATTCAGTTGTGACATTAATCATAGGGAACTACTTGACATCGTCTTCTCTGAAACTATAAATAAGCCGAACTGCTGAAACATCTTCTGATTGGTGTATCATGAATCATCTAACCTTGGCATCGTCACATCTCTGGCTGTATTAGAAATGCTGTAAGCTACGCTGGAAACTGCAGCTGAGACCTTAAGGGGAGAAGAACACTTAGCCAATAGCCACAGTTCCACAAGCGAAGACCGAGTGCCATCAATCTTCACTTCCCTCCAAAGCTCTCGCTTTTTTCTTGACGGATACATATGTAACAGTGCAGTTCTGTACACCCGGAGGAATTAAAGAAATCAATGGAGCACTGCGGCTCATTAATCACACTCACTCATTATTCAGTGAACGGTTGGGACGACAAGAACAAGAACGAAGACCAGGGGTCTAATCTAGAGTCCAGCTGCCATTAACTGCTAAATGGTTACAGCTACCGTGTTTACTTTTTCAGTTGTTTTTTTTGGGGGAGGCCTGGATGAAACAGCAAAAATAATGACTGCAGAAAAATATGGGCAAAATGCCTCAATAGCCATAAATGTGATAATGATGAAGAAAAAGTAAATGCCATTAATTATTACTGTGGCATCCATTCAGGCCGCAAATGACTAAAATACAGCAAAATACATGTTGAATATGTAACTAAGTGGGTGCATTTGGATTATATTGTAAAAAAAAATGCATTTGCTGCATTTCACACTGAGAAAGGCCATGTACTGAAACACATCTGTACTTTTATTAATGTGGGTTCAATAAATATTTAGGTAAATATACAAGTGCTGTGAAGGTTTTTTGGACTCAGCACTTTATAAGGTGTTTTCACTGAGAGGATAATCAGATAATTCTGCACTTTTCTTCCATCTGTAAGTACTTAATGGAATTCAACCTATCCATTTGTTGGTAAATTAAGTTTTCAAATAATAGTTGACATTTTAAAATCTACAGTAAAAAGAGATGTTAATAACCACCCAGCTGTCTCTGTATATTGTTCCCTACATGACATTTATTACTGTAGGTTACAGTGAGCTGAGACACCTGATGATCAATGACCTGAGCTGCTGTTAGCAAGCTATAAATAAATCATTTGAGTTGCTGTCACAAGCAATTATGGTGGGGGTCAACACTGCTGCGAATGCAAAACACAAACAGTAAATGACTGCAGTCATTTTACAGTAAATTCTGATACAAACTACAATAACACAATTTTCATCAATACATTTTCAATTTGTCTTCAATTACAGTATATCATTACTAATAAATATGGGAGCTGATGTGACTCTCAAACTGGGGATGTGAGGCACTAAGGATTCCATGGAAAATTTTCGGAAATTTAGTTTTTCAGCCAGTCAAAACTGGTGGATGGCAAACATCATTAAACATTTTTACAATATACAATATACTTGTATATGGTTGAGATGAACCATATACAAGTATACAGAGAGATAAAATGGCAAAGCTCAGGTTCTACAGTGTACACATAGTGAAACAGACATAGGACAGTCTCAAACCAACAAAAGAAGAAGCATAAAATAAAATAAGTGAATATATTTTATTTTATTAAATATATCACCAAATTAATCACAACTCAAAGTCCTCAGTTAACAAGCAATGTTTAATGTCGTAGAACTTCGTTTCATTTCAGATGCGCGATGCTGGAAAATAGAGTCAAAAGCACTTGGTCCACAAAACTACTTTAAAAAAAATAACTAGGATTGCACTTCTTTCTACAGGTAATGATAACACTCAGGATATGCGGATGATGAAGAAAGTGTGCTTCAAGCTCTCTGAGAGAATATTTGCTTGATTGAATCTTGCCAGCTTGTTCATTAGTGTTCTTTGAAGCATAGAGGGAACTAAAATAGACCCAGTACAGCAGCAGATATTAAATTAAAGTATGGGCTACTGAAAAGTATTTCTTGAGAACAGGCCAAGTTAACTTAAGGTGAAGAAAATCAAACCAGATTGCATTCATAGTGACCCCTTAAAACAGCCAGGACCTGCCAGGAGGTCAGATATCTACATTTAGAGAAGAACTGTGAAACGGACCAAAGTTTAGAATGTGCACTTTCCACAGAAACTTTCCACCTGTTTCAATGAGTCACAGGTGAGAAATAATTATGGAATTGCACCATGCTTTTGTTTCCACCAGCGATGACAGAGTGCTGTGAATTAATCTTGTAATGTAATAACTGCACAGCAAATCCACATGAGAAATTACAGAAAGACCAATTACGTGAAAAGCTATTCCATTCATCGAACAGCTAACAAGGTATCTACAAATACAGAAACCAAATAAGTGGCCAGATTTCCTTTCCCACTGAGAGTGTCCCAAATTACTCTTTAAAAAAGTGAGCCTGTCTGTATCTGACTGCAGGGAGACTCTGTATCTGCTCCTGTTTTAGACATGCACAGTCTGGCGTTTCCGCTAAGGACATTTCTCTGTGGGGGCCAAAATCTTTGCTGCCACGGGCAAAAAAAGGCCAATTCCAATCACATGCCCTCCCATGAACACAGCACAGAATCCAGTTCTTAACATAACTATCATTAATGCCATACCAACTGGGCACCCACCTACGTAAGAAAATGTATCATTCACCACCAACACAAACCCCATCGACAAAAATGATCAATCAACCCCCTTCAAACCTTCTGCAAGAAACACTGATGTTGTCTTACACATTTTCTCAACTGTTAATATTAAAGTTTGTACCCATACAGTACAATGCTAAAATATTGACTTAACCCTCTTTTCTTTCGCTTTGAATCACCTTGTTGGTGCAAACATACTATTTTATGTCTAGGTCCAACCACCCAGCATTCAGCACCACCAGTATACTGATCACCGCCTAATCATCTGGAATCATCTGCTCCAGTTTTTTCTTCTGGTTCTTTGTTCTGCTTGAATGACTCATATGTAGTTTCTTCACTGGTCAGACGGTCTTTGTTCTGCTTGAATGATTCATACGTAGGTCACTGTGTGTCTTAACCAACAAAAACATTCCACTGAAACTGGTCAGGTTCAGAGACTGGACTGAAAATGAGAGCCTTTGAAAGTCTTTTTTAAGAAGCCTGGAGAACTGCTCCTCAACTATTCCTTACATTATAAAGACAAGACTGACTGTCTCTTCAGAAACAAAATTGTGGTTTAAGACATTTGCATAGTACTACATATATGAAAATTCAGGGAGCAAATCCCTGAAGAAAAATCATTCAATGTAATCACAATTTATTAGAAAAATGCATCACTAAATCTGTAAAAAAGGGCCAAACTGAGAATTGAGAGTATAATTTAATTTGAGTTAAACAGGGATTGAATGGGCTGGATGGTGTAGAATGGGATAGACTGGACAAGTGAGGACATGAGCCTTGTTGCCTTGTTGTATTACCTAAATGTCTTACTGTCCGCGTCTTTTCTGTGTCCTTCAACAAAAACATTTAAGCCACACATAAGCAGTAATTACCAGCTTTTAATATAATTATTTAATGCATTTCAACACCTCTAACAGCCACAACTCTACACTCAAACAAATGCTTCCTCTGCGACACATGTGGCAAATCATTGCGCTTTTTGAGCTGCTGTTTGTGCCGAGTTGTAACACAGCTGTATTTGTGACTAAACATTCGCCCATGATTTGTAGGTTTACTTTAAACAGACAAGAAAAGAGAACTGAGCCATCCCTCCCTTCTGCTGGGTCATGGTGAGTTGTGTTATCATGGATTCCCAGCCACAGACTCTTGCATTGCTGGGAGGCGATAACAGTCCCATCATCACTTTAGCAACACAGATCCAACACAGATTTCCACTGACACAGATTTGAGGCAGATTAGTGACCCAAGTGCAATCAAAACCCATCTAGTCCATCATTCGTCCTTCCAGGCTAGGGAGCCTGCATGCTTACTGCTCAAGTTATCCATTACACTGAGCCCTTATCATGATTCATTTACCAACTTCTCCTTTTAAACATTTTAGACTGATATACACAACATGTGTATAGTATTGGGATGTCTGACCACTACATCAACAGGGATTTTAATGAAACTGCATTCAAATACATAGATATTAATATGGAGTTGGTCCCCCCTTCTACTCTTCTTGCAGGTTCAAACTCCTCTTTCTACCACTGTCTCCTTGAGCAAGACACTTAAACCTAGGTTGATCCAGGGGGACTGCTCCTGTAACGAATTAATGTAAGTCACTCTTTATCTTACCTTCTTGGAAGTCTTTCGACAAGATTTTGGAGTTCCTTGTAGGAATTTGTGCCCATTTATTCTGTAGAGCATTTATGAGGCCAGACACTGACGTTGGATGAGAAGGCCATTTAAGGTAACTTATAATGAAACAAATTCTCTTTCTTTTAACCCTTAATGTATCAGTAAATATAAACAGCGTTTATTCTAAAACCTGTGTTTGTTCTCCTACAAGCTCAACATTTGCTGCTCGTTCTCTGCGGACACCCTCCCTTTGCAGGTTTTCCCCACCCACTTGTAGGCGGAGACTTTGCTGAAAGTTCTCCCATGTTCAAAGATCTTGTTTTTTTCTGTTTGTTTCTAAAACCTAAAATAAAAGACATCTTTAATGTCATTTGTGTGTGATGTCATTTTTAAACACCAGTAGTGGTTATAATTATTATTACGTTTTGCAGCAACTGTGGTTCTACGAGACACAGGAACACCAAACAAAGCTCAGCATGATGTTGCGTACCTTGAACACCAACACACACCAAGAGAACTTCTATATAAGAAGCTTTTTTACAGCATGATGACCATTTACCATTGATTCACAGCTCACAGCTCTGATTTATGCCAGAGTCTTCGTCATGCCATCTTCATCTCCACACTTTAAATCACCCAACAGGTCCCAGTTTCCTTTTAACCCAGGAATGTCACTGATGGACTGAGACACACAGTGCAGTGATTCTGAACATCTATCACTTCCATTGATCTTTGATGCATCATTCAGCATATTGGCTGTCTTCTCTTCTAATCGAACCTGCAGTCCAGACCACCGAAACTTCAAATGTGCCCGGTGCAAAAGAGAAGAACAGAGAAGCTGTCAGTCGAACACCTTTCAAACAGAATTTTACATGATCTACTCCATCTGTAATTGGAGTTCAACCTCAATAAAAAATGCATGGAGTGTCCATCGTAAGTCTTTCATTTTTCTGTCAGTGATTCAACAAAGAGCTTATTCTGGAAATTGTGACAAAAAATCTATAACCCTATATTTTAGGCAGCGTACATAAACACTTTACCCCAGCACTACTGACTATTGACACATTACCAGTTTTCTCACTGTTTATTTGAATTCATCTTCCAGTGCAGTTGAGAATCTCTTCAATCAAACTGCACCAGGAGTCAGTCTGTGTCTGGGGAGGCGTTCAATGTCAAATGCTTAAAAAACCTGTTGCTAAAACTATTTATACAGATTGCTGTACAAATTATACAGCAGTCTCAAGTTTACCACCTGATCCGAGAATGACTTGGTAGAAATCAGCAGGAGCAGAAGTGAGAGTAGGTGGGATGTCTATTTCCAGTTTAAGTGCACAATTTCTATTTATTGACTTTATCATATGGGAATTGACTCATAATGCGTGACATAACTTTTGCACAGGTCACACTAATTTCACCAGCATACGCATTTTTAGACGGGGCCAGCGTGTGCCAGGGCCCTTGTAAAATTGCTCCTGGACCCTGTTATGGCCCCTGCACTGAACAGCCAATTATTTAAATATTAATTTCTTTTGTTACATGCGCTGGCTCGTAGAATGGAACTAACGATACTTGTGTTCAGACACACGGATGGCTTAAAGCATTACATACACACGTTGTTATCTGCAACTTGAAGACCAGCAGCACAAATTGTTAACTCCGGTTGTAAAAGCTAGCAGCTAGAGCCCTAAATAGACTAACTTTCCATTTTTCCTCCTTACTACAGCACTAGAGATGCTGACAGTGTGATAGCATGCTGTGTAAAAGAACTGTAATGAAAATAAATGAAAAGCTAAATATAAAACAAAATATTGACCTGTTTTGCAATTATATGTGCCCCCCTAAAAACACACTGGCCCCACCTGGGCCCCCCTGGTAATTTTGGTCTAGAACCGCCACTGTTCACCAGGAAAATTGAAAGTTTTGGCAGCACTTTTATTTATTTATCGTGGGATACGCAATACAAGAGAGTAAACCTTTACTATTAATTTCTTACTATAACTGCTGAAACCAGGCAGATGCTTCAGGAGTATTATATTAGATTAGATTCAACTTTATTGTCATTACACATGTACAGGTACAAGGCAACGAAATGCAGTTATTATGGCCAGAACACAGAGCCTCAGGAGGATCTTCTATCTTATATAAAACTCTTAACTTGGACACGACACACAGCTTTCCTGTTCAAAAAAAATGTTTGTGATGCAAACTAAATAAATGTCAATTCAAAATAATGCAAAACCATTTGTTTGCTTTGTTACATGTCTTTCTTTAAATATCAAATAAATGTAACAACAGTGCTGAAATCTCATATTCACAAAGTAGAAGCAACAATCAGTTTCAAAGGATAAAAGCTGGTCTAACACTTAGGCTGATCTGAATCTAAGAATTGTATTAATGTACAGCATTATATTACAGCATGGCACTGCAAAACAATGAAACCTTTCATGAAAATACACCCTTCCTTTGACAAATACTGCTCAATAACGTGCTAAACCCAGAGAAATGAAAGAATAAGATGGTGAAACACTATTAATGATTACTAGGCCTTCTACCTGAGTTACTTTATCTATATAACAGTATTCAGTGTTAATGTTAACTAGTAATATTTGCTGAAACTAAAATCAAAGTCTTCAAACGGCCACATCTTTCCCAGAACGAAAGAGAAGATCTTCAGTGCTGTTACAGTGATGCAGTGGCGTGGTGCAGTATTTTGACTGGAAGCATATGCTGTAGATAAAATGTGACACCATTCTGCCACACGCTAAGACTTTGTGAAATGCCGCCGCTGCCATGTCCTCCTTGTCTTGAACTTCTTCACAGTGACTTTGTTGGGCTGCCTTTGAACTGAGCACCCCAAGAACTATGAGGGCTACAAAACCAGATAAATAAATGAAATGAAATAAATAAAATGACTAATTAACAATGTCCGTTTGTCATTTGTGAACGCAGCACAGCATAGTGAACAGTGCAAAATTCGTTCTCTGCATTTAACCCATTCAGTGTGAAGTGAAGCAGCGGACAGCCAGGAACACAGCGTCTGGGGAACAGTGTGGGAATGGTACCATGCTCAAAGGTACCTCAGTGGTAACCACTAGCAGTGCTGGGATTCAAAGCCACAATCTTCTGATTGCAGGAGCAAATCCTGAACCACTAGGCTACCAGAATACTTACAAAAAATTCAAAAAACTAATAAAGGCTTCATCTTACAAGCATCCCGAAAGGCTAAAAGGTTGCATAGCGACTGATAGGAAAAGAACCCTCTGGCCCTTACACCACGATGGGAGAGGCCAATTGCATGCTTGGTGATTTCCAGCCACAAACAGCACAGCTGGGACTCCATTCATGCTGTGGTCAGTGCCAGACTTCTAGCTCAGTACACACAGCAGCAGTGCTTTTTATTTTGTTAGCTCTTGAACAGCTCACAGGGTTTTGTATGTACCAAAGAAAGTAATATCGGCACAATCACCAAACATGGGAAAATTTACCTTTATTTTCAAATATTCATGCACTGTATTCTGGTTCCCAATACCACTACATCTGTGTTTTCAATCACTAAATAAAAGATGTTATTACTTTATTGTCTGTTTATCTATTTTATTCCTCACTTCCGTGAGCTGGAAGCCCTTCATGACTGGAGCTCCTTTGTGCCTTCAGCCCTGTCTCCCACTGTTCTAAATTGACAAAGAAATTGAGGTTTGGTGATTTTTCTAGGCTCTTTTCAGACAGCAATAACTGTCACCAAAAAAACTTTAAAAGGTTGTTTTAACCAAGTAGTCATCTTTTTGACACTTCTACTTTTTAGATATTTTAATTTTGGAATGTGCTACAGCCAGATTTCACAAAGCAGAAACCTTGAACTACCAGCAATTATTTGGCTGCCATGGCCTTTTTTCAAAGAAATAATAAACATACTACCTTTGTCAAGATTAACCATTTGTATTGTGGAAAATATTTATCTGCATGTATGCTGTACTTGCTCCCATCATTTTATTTTGTTGTCATTACTCTGTTCTCCCTTTCCTCTTTTCGGTTTTCCTAAACCTAAAACATGGCAATTGTCTGTTTGTTTGTATTTGTATTGGTTTAAATGGAGTCAATAAAAAAGCTATTTAAAAAAGGCCCCTTTACATGTTTTTCTAGGTATTTAACAGTAATAAAACAGTGAATGGTTAAATGTGAATATGAGCCAGAGGCAAAATCCTGGTACATTCCTGGAGGAA
>JBBPDE010211873.1:2244-14508 GCA_037974605.1 Nannopetersius ansorgii
TGTGTGTGTGTGTGTGTGTGTGTGTGCGCGCGTGTATTACAACAGGAACAGAGGATGTTTTAGAGCCGTGGAAAGTTAATATCTTAAAACAATACATAGTGCAACTGGATGATGAGAACTTGGCCGTGTCCTGTGGCCCTGCCACAGTGGAACGGGCTACTGGAGGAGATCTGTGCTTTGGGGCCACTGTGCACTTGCTAAAGTGCTGACTTTGATTACTTCTGATAGCGCCTGTTTGTTATTTTAATGCCATCCCCTAATGGACGTCTCTGGCACTCTGTCTGCCAGAGGGACATGAGATTCCAGATAGCATCACAAGCTCCAAGTCCTCTAACTCTGCTGTGGAAATACAACGTGATGCATGTGGTGTAAATCCATGTGGTGAACAGTGTGAATAAACACTGACCCCTGACTCTGTTAGTAAAGGCCAGAATGCGGAAAAGAATTCTAAACCTAAACAGACATTTTATATTGCATATATCATCCATTTATTTTCATTTAGACCCCACTTCCTTAGTATTCATTCAGAAATATTAATCAGTGAATAAACTAATAAAATTATGACACTGTGCATCATAGATATGATAGATATGTATTGCACATTTTCAGGCTCAATGCAGTTTTAATTGTTAAAGTTAAGACTTGATTCCTTTTTCAAAAACTTTGTATGATAAAAACCTTTTGATTGAGTTAATGAGTTCTTGAGTCCGGCTTGTGAACATTGGTGCAGACCACAGACCCCTCCCCTGTCCACTTTACTCTGATAGGACACATCTAAATATCTATTTTACCTATTCGTTCAAACCAGATATGTTTTGTCCTGTGTCCATAGATCTTCCAAGATATTTAAGCAGTTTAAATATGTTTAAAAACAACATTATAATTGTCCAAATTGCAGAGACACTGCATTAAAGTAACTCTACCACTGCACTTCAACACTAACTAGTCACAACAGCCCTTACATTGTAGGCTACTACCTTAAAAACAACTTTTCCACCATACTGAAGAAAGCTTGCTGGTTTGTGTCAGGTGTTTTGGTGTGATTGAAAGTCTGATAATGTCAATTCAATGTACAACAGAGTTGTATTTAAGGGCTAAACCAGCTGACAGCTTGTGGGCTCCAGTGATTATCTGCATGACTACAACTGTCAGTAAGATTTTGCAGTCACACTGCCCCCAATAGTGATGTTTTATTTTCCGTGCCTGACCACAGGTCAAACAAATAAACTGAGATGCTTCAGAATGGTGCACCGAAGATTGTGAGAATGTAGCAGCCTGAACTGAGCTTTACCTCACACTGACGCAACTGTAGTGAAGATACAATACACAATGTCAGACCATCAGACTCTCCCTTATTGAATATCTGATTTGTTTTCCCATTTCTGTACATATATGTCACCATATTGCACTCTAACTGACTTACTACTTTTACTTACTTTCCCTTTCTCATTCTCCTTCCTCTGCTCTCCCATTTACCATCTGACTCTGTGAACGGAGACCATGGGAATCGACCCTTAAACCCAAACTGGACAAAAACAAAACAAAACAAAGCCCAGTGAATCAGCTCAGATGCACCGGGCTGATAAGAAAATGAAAAGCTGAAATGAATGGCTGAGTTGAAATGGCTTATGGTAAAAAATGCAGATAAAAGAGAATGAGCTGGTTTCCCAAAACTTGTAGCATTATAAATAGGTTGTGCATTCTGTGGATTCATACTACATTAAGAATCTAGAGTTTAAAATGCCTACCGTGAAAAAAACAAAACGATTAACACATACATCTTTATTATATGCGGCTCATTCCTTAATCTTCACAATGAAGCAAGAGGAGTGTCCCATTATCTGCATTGTGCAGCTGACAGATCTCCCAGTGAGTCGTCTGCAGGAGGCCCAGCGCGGAGCGGCAGAGGTAGTTCCAGTTTCAGACTCATTATGAAGCTCAACGTCCATCTTATCAGAGAAACAGGACATGCCCCAGGGCAACAGTGATTACACAACCTCATGCTTCCCTAGCTTCTGTTTGATCACACGATCATTATTCCCCACTGTGTACACTGCTTCTATGAGGGATCATTTAAAGGCCTGGGTTATTGTATATGTTAAAGAAAGTGAGAGAGAGAGAGAGAGAGAGAGAGAGAGAGAGAGAGAGAGAGAGAGAGTGAGAGAGATGGGTCACGCTTTGCTTCCTTCATCCCTGATTGATCAACCAGCTATCACTACGTACTGAAACAAGAATGCCCAAAGATCTCCTGATAAAAATGGAAAATACAGAATATTCACTATTAAATACAGAGGTTTCAAATATGTTTGTGGCTTGGGTGTATTGTTCTTGGGGACAAATAATAGAACTAAATCTTTAAGCTGCACAGAATGTTCTGTTGTGGTAGAAAGTGGGTTCATTTGGTCATGTTTCATCATTTAAAAATGTATATCAGGCCTTACCTGAGATTTCAAAGCTTAAACTACCAAGCTAGTTACACATATGGTAGCTGATGCATAAACTGCCATACATGAACAGCCCACAGTGTAAACAGTGTGATATTTTTCCCTGTATTTAACCCATTCACCAAAGGAAGCAGCAGGCAGCCGGGAACACAGCGCCCGGTGAGCAGTGCAAGGGGATGGTACCTTGCTGAAAGGTTTCTAAGTGGTGCCCCTAGCAATCCTCTGATTCAAAGCCACATCCTTCTGATCGCAGGGGCAACTTCCTAACCACAAGGCCACCAGCTGCCCCCAGTGTGAGCATTCAGTTGTTTTTTGTAAAGCCTCCGCAATTGCTGGTAGGTCTTATTTGACCATAAAACTTTTTTTCTTACGATCTTTATATACTGTAAATATTAAGATAAAATAAAAAAGGTAAATGTAAACAGCATAGGTTCTTTGACATGAAGCTCTTCTGACTACTTTTTGTCTTGCTTTGTCTCTTTAATGTTAGGTTTAGTTGTAACATAGAACAGGGTTTGCAAATACTGAAGGTTTTAATAAGGGGGGAAGGAAATCGACCATTTAAAAAAAGGAGCAGGGCCATGTCCTTAGCATTCCCAGAGTAAATTATTTCCATGCCATTGAGGTTATAATAAAGTGTGTGGAATCTGGTAATTGCTGAATATATAGATTATTGCATCAAGATTTTATTGTTGCTTTTAGGAGCTAAAAACATTTGAATCTGAAGAATATTAACTTTTCCTGTTCCTGTCAGAACCAGCTAAGCATCAACAAAGAATATTTTAAGCAGAGGTTCTACAGAGAACCCAGAATTACCATAGAGAATTATTGAAAGCCTTTTTGTTTTTTATATATATATATAGTATATATGTATACTATGGTATAAAGTGGCTCTTATATGTATATGAAAAAGCCATCATGCTCTCAAAACAGTGAAAATCTATTTTTGTTTCTCACAGTCAACAGTATCCTTACATGAACTTGAGGGGCATGATTTAGAAGAGCAAGTTCCAGGCAGTTTCCGAATGAAAATGTGTCCTTAACTAACACAAAAAGATTTAGACTTAAGTCATCTATTGTAACACTGCAAGCTGTAATCTGGATTAGTAAATATTTCTGTTGTTTACTAATTTAAGATTTTGGCCAACATTGGAGAAATATTATGTAAGTGTGGTGCTGGTATTTTCGATTTGTTTATTCGTTCCTTTGATTTTGTTTTACTCATCATTTCTATTTTGTTTGGGCATTGGATCCTGCCAAAGGTGCATTTGCTCCGGTTTCAGTTTGGTGAAATGAAGTCTAAGTGGTTTCAGAGATACAATTGTACGGCTTGTCTGTTGATGCAATAATCAGCAGTGCTGAATATTCATCACCCTGACAGGCTGAAGAGGTGGCGTGAAAGTTTGGCATTCATATTGTAAACTAGTGGCTTGGAAACATGCATGCTATTCTGAGCTGTACCAAATCTGCTTCAGAAACAACAAAGGAGTAGGACAACAAACAGCTATAAGCAGCAATCAACCTCCTGTCCTGGTTTTCCATCGGGTATTGACTAGCACAAGCCATTCGTGATGCTAAATGTTCTTTGGAAAACACTTGAACTATATCATCTTATACTCATGTTTTTACAAAGCTATTTTGGCCCAGTCACTCATTCTCTTATCAATGCAGAGCGATTTATTGGTCTTTGTTTATATCGTAAGTGTGAAACAGAAGGCCAGTGTCTGAGGCATAAGAGATACGAGGCAACAAAATACTCTCACAGCTGAAAAAACTTATTTGAAAGATCCCAACATGATCTTCATGATGCAGGGATTTTCCCATAGCAGATGAGAAGCAGATGTCTGCATGTCCAACCCTCCTCTTGCTTCTCTCTCTCGCTTTGTCAACTGTCAACACGGTTTGACGTCACAGTGCGTCCGTCTCTCCTTCTCGCTGTTCCTTACCCTCTCTCGTCCACTCACCCCTACACAGTTCCCCTCCGGCTCCTTCCTTCTTGTCTCACTATCTTTGTCTATCTCACTCCCCCACACCAGCCCACCCCCCTCAAACCCCCTCCCCAATTCCTCTGCCTCCTCCCCAGTCCCCAGGGCCAAGAGAAGGAACACAACCACCATGGGAAGGACGGTGATCCCTGATCACATGATTGGAGCACCCCTCGTTTTTTGGGAGGCATATAGTCTGTGACTCTTAGGTAGAACAGTGAACTCCATGGACTCCGTCCAACATCTCCCTTACTTTCTCATGGAGAAATGACGAAAAAAAGACCAGTTCTATTATGGCGTCCCGCTTCTGTAGATTCCCAGCCTAGATGAGTAAACTCTGGCTGCCTCTAGGTAAAAAAAAGGGTTCCTGTGCCTAACTCTGACCAATTCTTTTCCACTGACCAATTGTTGATCTTGGAGATGAACTCTGCTCCCTGAGGGAACTCATGTATATAGATCAGAGCAGCAGCCTGTTGGACTACTGCTGAGACCCCCTCACCTAAAAAACATAAATTCTCAAGCTCGGCATGGTGTCTCGGTGGCTTATGGCACCCCCCTGAAACACCTTCTTGTCCTACCTCTGTTTGCATATGATGCTGTTCCAGTAGTTGCCTCATCTCCAGCTGTCTGGCAGGGCAGCATTTCAGAGTGCCATCCATGCTGAGTGTAAACAGGTCCGTTTACTCTGCATGGGTCACAAAGATACTGGACAAGCTGTCTGTAAACACGGGGTTGGCAGAAGGAACAGGAACTCCCCATGGACAGCATTTACAACATCGGAGGGAAAGTTCTCTGTGCGTGTATGTGTGTCTGAGGGGATGAGATATCAGGGGCCACTGATTTACATGGCTGTTCTGTGTTCATGCTGTGCATCTCTCTGATAAAACTTTCCCTTGTGAAAACTTGCGGCCGGTTATACATAGTCCACCAACTGTGAGTAGTATAGAACTTAATCCTGAATGAGTTTCTGCCCTCAGAGGAAAAGACAGATTGTGCATGGCTTCCAGCTAGTAACAAAGGCCCACACTTAATACAACTTAAACAAACAACATGCCACTCAGAGTCTTCAGTGCCTGAAGCTCTAGCTCTTTCAGCTATTCCACGCCCCCCCAAACCCCCAAAAACTACAGGATTGACCGTACATTGGCATATGTATAGTAATAACAGGATAAATTTCTCATGAACTATATTTACTGTAGGGCTGGTCATGAATGGCCACTTTCCAGGCTTAGGGATTAGACTGGAGCGTACTAGTAGGAATTCAGCATAACATCTGGCTAATATGTGCTTAATGGGGAGTGAGAAGCTGTTCCATGCAATGTGTGAGGTTAGGTCAAGTGCTTCTTGCATTTATGGAACAACACTGGGAAGGCTGGTATAGTTAGAGTTTTGGGGAAGGGCTAGCAGGTCAACTACAAGCGCTCACTGCTGGTGTGTTCGGTCCTCCAGCTAATTTTAATTGATCATGGGGAAGTTGCACTTAAATGGCAGTAAATTCAAGTAGTAAACTCTAGTCAATACCATGTTACCTACCATGTGACATTTCTGAGCGACATTTCACCAACCATAGATACACAGTAGACTAAGCTGGTATTGGAACATTCCAGCATATCAAATAATTGGCACACCTTCATCGACATTTTGTGATTTTCTGATTAAAGATAAGCTACCACCACAACTGCATAGAACAAACAATCTATGGAATGGTGTTGCCTTCAGGCAACAAACCATTATTTTGGCCCACCCACTGCCCCATTTAAAGAAAATATAAAATCATCACATTAAAAGTCTGATGATTAGTCTGGGACCAATAACATTTGAGGTGGGTGGAGGTTTGACCTTTCGTTTGGGGGTGAAGCAATCCTTTTTCAGCAAATAGCTGGGTTGGACTGCTAGCAGAAGGTAAAATAAATTTCACTTTTTAACAGGTTTAAATTTAAATAATGTTTTCAAATCTGCGATGCATATGAATATGTGAAGAAGCACATCAGCTTGAGTAAAGACATTTTTGTCTTTATTTATATACTAAAATTGTACTTTTTCATTGGTTGCCTCAGGGCAACATTAAGACCACTTTTAGTTTCTTGCCTCAGGGCAACAATATGCTACAAGGGTACTAAAACACCAAGGTTTATACATAAATATATATGAAAAATAAAGGGATATCAAATATCAAAAAAATAAAGGGAACACTTAAACAATACAATGTAACTTCAAGTCAATCACACATCTGTGAAATCAAACTGTCCACTTAAGAGGCAACACTAATTGTCACTGAGAGAGTGTAGACTGTAAATCAGTGTTGCCAGTTTGATTTCACAGATGTGTGATTGACTTGAAGTTACATTGAGTTGTTTAGGTGTTCCATTTATTTTTTTGAGCAGTATATATATATATATATATATGTGTGTGTTTATATATGAACACAACGCACACTGTGCAGCTAGTCTCTAACCCAACAAAGTGATGTTTGTTGAAATATAACTTGTTGAAGTGTTTGTTGTTGTTGGAATAAAATTTCTAATGTTTTTATTGCTTGTTTGTTCCTCATGCCGTATAAAATACCTTGGCATTTTAGTACCCCTGTAGCATCTTGTTGCAACAAACCAAAATCCTTTAGGGGGGCTTGGGTGGGACACATTTTATGATTGATATATTATCAAGGACCCCCAATCTCCCAAAAACTAGGGTGAATTATTTTTTCCCTCTTATAATAAAAATGCATGGCATAGAGGGTTAAGTATGATATTTCTGCAAATTGTAATGCACAATTATTATTATTATGTAACTGTTGAATTCAAAAAGAAAATAAACATTAAATGTGGCTTGTGCACAAGGATACCCATTCAGTCCATAATTAATAACACTCTCTTTGGCTGAAATCACAGCATCTAAATGGTTCTTTTAGAGAGCTAACAGTCTTTCTTGATTAAGGATTTTTTTTGTAGAATGTTTCTAGCTCAGAATTGTTTATAGTTAGTCTTACACGCACAGCGTGTCAAGTAGTGGCCCTCCACGTTTTTACTGAAGTCCTTTTCAGATGGAATTTCAAAACCTTTTGTTTCTTAGAGTATTTCAGTGTTTAATTAGATGTGTGTTTAAGATCAATATCTTTTCAGAATATATGGCCCTCTTATTCAGCTTCTTCACTGTCTGGGGGATATTATTATCCAGAATTTGTTGATATTTAGAAAATATCTTCTTCTGTCTACCCTCACATTTATGGCACCACTGGCTGCAACAAGACTCTGGACAATAACTGACCCACCCCTATGTTTAACAAGTGGTGTTTTATTGAAACTCATCACTGTTTTTTCTCCAAATATGCTTTTGTTACTGTAGCCAAAAAGCTTTTTGGGGTTTTTTTGTGTTTAATCAGACCATATCAAGTCCCTAAACAAAATGTTATCTTCTGATCATTTTTCTGCACCAACAGTGTGTAGAGGGCCAGTGAGTCGCCATTCCTATGTTAGTTCCATCTACCTGTAGGTTCTTGGGAGTAATGTGTAGGATGTGCTTTACATGCTTGATCATTCTATTTGTCGCATTATGATTTCACAAAAACCTTTCTAATGCAATGTCACATTACCTGCTTCCCACATTTCTTCCACATATTTCCTCTGTCTTGATTCTCTGCTTCTTTTTATTGGTCTCTTTATGGGTGTTTGTTGATAATGACTGAGCTGTGTGTTAGTCATAACTATGTAAATACATTGCAGTTTGATGAAACAGAATCGCTTGCCTGAATGTTAAGACTGCAATGTTTTGACAAGCCCTCCATTATCAGCGTGCATAATGACTCAGGTGAAAGCACTTAAAACACGAGCAGCGACCTGCTGGTCAAAGGAAATCTTCAGTGGTGTGCTTTTAAACCAGTGTTCTTGGCACTCTTTAAAGGGCACTGTACCCTTGCCTGAATGGCAAGATGCTCCGGAGAGACGACTTACAATGGATGCCTTATCACAATTTGACCTATATGGGGAGAAGAGATTACAGCAACAGTGAGACAACTAACTAGAGCAGATTCTATAACCTTAAGTAAAGAAAGTAAAGTGTAGCTGGATGATCCAATTATATTTAAGTATATTGTGAATTTAGTAAATAAATACAGCATTTACAGCATGGACATGACTGGTATGAAAAAAGTCAAAAAATATGGCATGCTCGACTTAATAATCCGCAGTTGTTGTAGAGTGAAAAAACAACACTTTAACAAGATCCTACACATAAAATCTCCCATTCACCACCACCTTATTCTCAAAAAATGACAATAATTCAAGATAAATATTAAAACATGCGTTTAGTCATTTTGTAAGTATGTCAGTTTCATTTACCCACTCAGTGAGCGTGATACGACATGCATATAAACAGTGTTTTTCTACAGAAGGGAAAGGCTGATGCTAAGATGATGGTTTAGCAATCAAGGCAAGCAAGACAGTCGAGCTTTGTGTACGAAATCTCTACTATCAACGCTATTGGGCCATAATTCAACCCGTAACACTACATATGGCCAATCAACCTTCCACTATTTCAAGATAAGTGGGCTTACAAATACATCTGTTGAGCCAGCATGATATGGATAAGAAGTGTTTGGCACCTAAAATGTTTTAAGGTGAAAAAGAAAAACAAAGGATTGTGGCATTAGTGCATATCATAATTTAAAACCCGGCAGGATTTACGTCAAACTCCTGCTGGGTTCTGAGTACATCTGGAGTACATAGGGGCAATAGCTATATCCCCAAGAATCTCATCAAGATCAACTACTCAGTGAATAATAGTAAGCCTGTGAGTATTGTAGATTGTGGAGATGTCCTTATAGGCCTTAACTGAATGCGTGGGCACCAAAATTGTTCAGCCTTGATGACCATTAAAAACTCATTTGTTCTTATCAGGGCAGGAACACTTTAGTTCCACCAAGAATCAGTCTTTACTGTAATGTCCAACACACTCTCTAATCATTGCCTACAGCCTCCAGTACTTTACCTTTTGTCAGATGTATAGTTTAAAATGCAGCAAGTTCAATGGGTCCTTCAAAAGCTAATTTGACTCAAAAGAAACACTCTATTGTTAGTTAGTCGCACCAGGCACCTGTTCTTTTCACTTCAGAAAGACCCTGATGCTGGAAAGAGGCATGTTGATGAGGGTAAGACAATGATATAGAAGGGCGGAAGGGGCCTTTTGGTCATAATATCGCCTGATAAAGAGAAAAGTCCTTAGCATCAGGGCATCAGCATGAAAAGCATTGTTGTCTTTGATGATATCTTAATCTTAATCTCTGATTAAACTGACAGATATGATGCAGCAAAAGGACAAGTCAAAACGTTTTGAACAAGAACTAAAGTTTAACTGTGTAGATAAAGTGTGTTCCTTATTTAATGAGCACTATTGGCTCTTCTATTTCTGTTTATTAATTGGTGTTTATGCTCAAATATATAATAAATAATTGCTGAAATAATTTATAATCCCTTTAAAAGTTTGGGCTTACTGTGAAGTACATTACATAAAGTACATAAAGTACCAATATCACAATACGTTCAAAAGACAAATAATGAGTCAAATGAATGACATCTTTTCTAATACATGTGTATCCCCTGGCCTTAATTATGTTGTCAGTCTTATCCAGTAAAGATCACATACGAACATCCTGGAATGTGGGATTGTCTGTGTTGTGTTTTGTTTAGTGAAGTACAGATTTTGTGTGAAAGTGGGCTGAGATGTACAGGAACCTGACAGGACAGTGTTACTAAGGCAAGAAGACCTGTAGGAGAATAAATAATGCATATGATTATTTGTGTCTAGAGACTATCATGAAAATAGCTTAAATTAAGATGATAGTATTTTTTTCGCCCACCCTTAATTCAACAATCACTGTCCCAACCTCCCATCTCCTCCCTTTTCCAGCCTGTCCTGTCATTAACAGACCCAGTACTGGGACCTCAGAGTGCCCTCCGTGACTGCTGCCACTTCCAGGACAGAGATAACCCAATGGGTTTGGACTGCAGGGTGTCCCACTGGACCCATGTCCCCTCTTTGTTGCCCCCAAAGCCAACTAAGCCATCTTAATAGATTAGCAGTCACAAAGGGGGTGGTCATTTGAGATCTTATAGTGGCTTGTTTGCTGTGGGCTGAATGTTGCTGGAACTGTATCGTTCCCTGCTATCTTTTCAGGATAAACAGTGAGGAGGGGGGCTGGGAGAGCGAGCAAAGCGAACACTAAAGGAAATGCCTCCTTAACTAGAGGAGGTAGCTACTGCACTTATGTTTGTACACTGTCGCTCTTCTCTTTCTCAATCTCCCCCACTAACCCAGCTCTGCCAGTGCTGGTATTCACCTCATCGCTCACACTCCTTGTAGCACACTCTCCTTTCTTTCTCTGTACATTCGTAACTCCTGTAAGCACCATCTAGTAAATGTATAGGTGTTTTTTTAAACATAGCATTTGATTCAGAAAATACTTTGTGTTATTGTGTGGAGGTTCCTCACATGAGTACATTTCTTTTTTTAAACTCATTCTTCAAAGAACCATACAATGAAAGGTTGTTTAGGCGCGAACCTGGATGGTTCTTCAACCAACAATTTAGGCACGATTCTTTTACCGGCTAACTGTGCGATTAATAATGGAATAATAAGTCCATACTTTAGAAAGGAAGTAATCTGGTTGCTTCCAAAAATAAACTTCCAATAAACTTCAAGTTAACATACTGTAAAACACTAATTATTAACTGAAGTTCAATGGATTTGAAATATTTTAAGGCAAACAGGTTATTTTTCAACCAGACTACACATTCAAATCTCTAAAAATGATAAAAATGTGTTCAACTATAAAAGACTTCTTATCTCAGCTGTCCTATGAACAGGTTTAAATCTGAAGCAGCTCCATTCTGTTGACAGCCTAAGTTGCTGTTTGATTGGTTAATAGTCTTGTGGTTTGAAATCATTTCTAATTTGAATGAGATTTTGTGGGAAAAAGTCTCATTCACTTCCCTGCAGTTTGAGAAACAGCTGTGAAGGAGAGACCTGAAGCTAAACAGGGGTTAGACAATAAAAACCTTTTTATTGTTGTGTCCGATTCATTTTTATGCTGTTTTGTATTTTATATTCATTTTTATTCTGTTATAATATTTTCTATATTATAATATTGCCTTGCCTTGACCTGATTGACAGGTGCGTTCCAAATGTAGTCTGATTTTACTCTGTTACTGAATCACACACGTCTGTGAGAAAAACTGAAGCTTGGCCCCATGGTGGCGCAGTGAGTAGCACTGCTGCCTCACACCTCCAGGGTTGAGGGTTTGAATCCAGGTCCTGGACTTGTGTGTGCAGAGTTTGTATGTTCTCCTTGTGGTGGACTGGGGCCAGTTCGACTAAAGTAGTTTAGATGGGTCTATGGGGTAAGATAGGTCTTAAGAAGTTTATAAATTGTTTAAAGAGGGGTTAATATTGGAAATGTTACATTTTTTCTTACAGAACCGATTCTTCTGTTGAAAACTATATGTATATGTTGTATTTGCTTTGTATCATAGTCACACAACAAAAAAAACTGAATATTTAACTGAAAAGAGCCAAAACTGCAGAAAACAGAAAACATGCTTTACAGTGTTGAGCTCAAAGAGTTGAAATAGCTTGTTTTTATCTGCTTATGCTTTTTCCAAAGCCAAATCACTAGATCGTTTCTAGATCATTTACTCTGTCCCCATGTGAGCAGTCTGTGATTCTTGTATTGGTTGCTAATTTCTATCCCTCTTTCTTAATCTATCCCTCTTTCTTGTTCTACACTTGAGGCAGGCTGATATCTACTTACACACACACACACACACACACACACACACACACAC
>JBBPDE010211901.1:0-13041 GCA_037974605.1 Nannopetersius ansorgii
CTTCTTAAGCACTGATGTACGTCGCTCTGGATAAGAGCGTCAGCTAAATGCCGTAAATGTAAATGTAAATGTAATGTGTGTGCATTCAATTCAGCCGTCCAAGTTTAAGCACAACAAGGTTGTAAAATCCTGTCCTTTCATTTATATACAATTTATAAAGATAAATGATGAATGTTCTACAGTACAGTACAGTTGCAAATCATATTTTACCTGATTTTGGACAAAAGTAATGGGACACACCTGTTTTTCAGGGTTAGGGCTAGAACCCCCCAGTGAAGGGCAATCTTAATACTTCAGCATACCAAGACATTTTGGACAACCACATGGCCCCAACTTTGTGGACACAGTTTGGGGAAGAACCTTTTCTATTCCAGTATGACTGTGTCCCAGTGCACAAAGCAAGCTCCATAAAGGCATGGTCAGATATATTTTGGTGTGGAGGAACTTGACTGGCCCACAAGGAGCCCTGACCTCAACCCCATCCATCACCTTTGTGATGAACTGGAACAGAGATCGTAAGCCAGACCTTCTCATCCAACATCAGTGTCTGATGTCATAAATGCTCTACAGAATGAATGGGCATAAATTCACAAAGAAAATCCATCCAAGAAGAGTGAAATGAATTATAGCTGGAAAGGGGAAGCAACTCCATAATACGTTTATGTATTAGAATGCAATGCCATTAAAGTTCTTGTTGGTGGAATGGTCAGGCATTGGTGGAATGGCCAACCTAATGGTTTATACACTCCATGCTTATATCTATATATATATAAGCATGGCGTGTATAAACCATTAGATTGGTGTTATCAGGGTAGTGTTGTGGTTATCCACGCCTCAAATCCTAAATTTTAATACAGAGTAAATATGGGGAAGGCGAGCTTAATTCTGACAGTGAGAAATGACAGAACTTCAAATGTATTGTGTCATTACTTCGCAGCACCACGTTTTTGTAGCACCATCGAGACTCCCTCGAAATGGACTGCTTCTGTGTGAAATGTCACTGTGGGCCAAAACTCATTATTCACATTTATTATTCACCGCAATAACGCAAACCATCAGACTGAGTAGCATAATTAATTTGCATTTCATACTGTGAATATGGGCACTAAATCAGTGTGTACTGCTATTGTCATATTCCTGGAAACAGTTCTTTAAAAAAAAAAAGAATAAAGTAGAAAAGAAAAACGTTCCACACTTTTCCGTTCAGGGCAGAATTCCATTATAGTTTAACACATTCCCATCAAGGACACTGCAATTATAGCTTGGACCCATCAGATTTCACTCCTTAATACCAGCAATCAATATGATATTTCACGTCCATTTCTGTTTGTGACATTTTCCAATGACATGTTGTTGGAACAACGTTATTCTTTCTCCAGCAACAAACACTGCAATTCAGGTATGTTTTTACAGGCTGGAACATGTTTTCTCATGATTTCTCCAATCCTTATCAATCAACCTTACTGCTTTCTGAGATATCTGAGCTTCAAACAAACCCTTTTAAGTATAGACTGATTTTAAAACATCAGTGTATCTTTCTCCTCTTTGATCCAGTTCTTGTTGCCGTGTGCTGCTTCTCAGAAAATGTCATTATAATCATGACATAAAAAAACATGAGTTATGACTGACCACCGAACTGCAGAATGTCTGCCTTTGATAATAAATCCACCTCCACTGATCTCTAATCTACAATAAATGTAATTCCATTGCTTGTTTGCAATCTAAAAGGCAAATAAATTATTGAAGATGTACAACCTTAATTACAATCCAAAGTTATATAAAAACACATCTGTGGGTAGACAAATGTCATACTGAATTTGAACAGACCCCAAATCGAATGGTAGTCATATATCCAAGCCAGACTCAGGATGTCAGAATGAATGTCAGAATGTCATTCCTGTCTATTCAACTAATCTGCTATAAGAAGTGAAACACTGTTAAAACAATGGAAAGGTACGTTTGAAGCAAATGAAAAGCCCAAGTTATTCTGAATAGGGTTTTAATAATGAGTCAAGTAAGTGTATTCAGTATTGATGCTAACCATGTACCAAATATATACAATACGAGTCAAAAATCTGGACACACCTTCTCATTCAATTTCTACAGTGTAGATTAATATTGAAAACAAACAAAATGATGAAGGAACACATGGAATTGTTTAATTATGCAGTAAACAAAAAAAGAGTTAAACAAACCAGAATATGCTTTGTAATAAAGTAATGATGGACTGTTGTTTCTTTTTACTAAGTTAAGTAGTTCTTGCCATAATGTGGAATAGCGCAGTGTGGAATAGAATCACTAACTGTGTACCAACCCAACCATAACAACTGGTGGTCCCAAACACATTAAGAAGGTAAGAAATTCCACTAATGCACTCAACGAAGGTCGATTCCTCATGAATCTGATTTAAAAAAAGCAAGAGTGTGCAAAACCGTCATCAGAGCAATAGGTGATAATAAAAACAAAGGAAACCATTGAATAAGAAGGTGTGCCCAAATTTTTGTCTGGTATGTTTCCCAAGTATAAATATTACAGAATAAGAATGTATGAACTGTTTTGTAATTGTAAATGCCATTTTGGTAAATTTAGAAAACAAATAATGCAACTTTCGCTAATAGAAAGTACAAAACCAGTATAGGTATTTAAAATATATATATATTAAAATATATGAAATCTCTAAATTTATTAAAAACAAGATAAAAATAAAAGTGTACTCAATCAGCCATCTGCCAACTTGGCTGTAAAATTAAATAAATAATAAAATCCCATGATTGGTACACCTCTATTTAACTACAGAAACAGCAGTAATATTGGAATATTACAATAAACAGACGTTAAAGTAAACTCTGAGGTAGAACTAAATAGAAAGAGAGACAAAGCGTTCATCTAAGCAATCACATATTTGTCTAGAGAATTTCGGAGACAGCAACAATCTCCACTTTTCTGTTGTTTTGTTCTGTGGAAGAGGAATTATGACTCAGTATCTCATATTGAGTTACTAAATTGAGCCCCAAAGGCACGGCCAACATGGACGGATAAAAAACAAAAAACAAAACAAAACAAAAACAAACAGTAAGGACATCATGCATCGTTTCATTTGAAAAACTGTCCCCTTGTGCATCCTTGAACAAGTCACAGAATCCACTTGGCAAAAATCTCTATTTTGATATTTACAGATGGAGTTCCAGATCACAGATATTACAGACATTCTGCTGTTTACTTTAAAAGACTCGACTGAGAAATCAACTCACTGACACAATGTTTTCAATTTATGTCCCCACCTACACATCATTCAACACAATTTTACTCAATCCCATGCATCATATCACCTTCTTATATTTACAGGCTTCTTTATATATTTTAGCCATCTGAAAACAGGATGATCCTCTTTTGAACAATTTCTCATTTATTAATATGGACTCTTTGGAGATTACGGTATGTACAGCTGCACAGCCATTACTGCATTATTACTCTTTCCAATACTGACACTGGCTTGCCATATGTAAATAAGCTCTCAATTTTAGAAATGTAAATGTAGCTATTGCATACTGGGAGCATCCTGACCGGTTCTCACACCTCTCAGATGAGTGTTGGCATGAATCAAGACATTCACGTCATCCAGCAAGCATAAATTATTGCCGTCCAATGGACGGCCAGTATGCTTTTAATATATTGTAAGGCACATCACAAGCTCAGTGTGTAGCAATATAGCAGCAATATGGATTTTTGTGTAACCCTAGCTTGGGCTGGCTTGGGTAGATGTCTTATTGTGAGTCTATTCATGTGTCAATATTTAATTCAGCCTCTCTGCTGCAATGACATCTGGGTCTACAAACTTGTCATCCTGGTTTCATTTCTGCACTACACCAACGACAAGCTCGAGATGGTCAGTCAGGGGTGTCACAGCTCTGGGGGACTTAAAACGGCACTCTGGGGGACTCACAACAGTGATGTAGAACTTCACATGACATTGTTTTCCACTGTATAGCCTGTTCATTTTGAGCCTGAAGTGGATATTTTTGTCTTTGAATTGGCTCTTCTAACAGGAATTTCTCAATGCAGTTATTCCATTCGTTGAAAAAACATGATCCAGCAAACAAAAGTGCATATTCTTTACCACTGTAAACATGCAAACAGCAGTAAAGCACAGAAATATGCATCATATTTCATTGCAAGTCTTCTGTGAATTCCATTCTGTACATCCTGCTTGCTCATTTTATTAAATCCAGCAATAAAACATACACTGTGCTTGTTTCGTATTTTGCAGCAATGCAAATAAACTCCACATGCTGGTCCACTTTGCTATGCCAAGCGTATAACGATGTACACAGAAAATCATGCTGAAACATGCTGAGTTACAATTTGTCATGATATTGATAAACAGTGTCACCCAGCTCTAACTGAACACATGTATAAGCATTAACTAACAATTACAGCTGCAGATCATGCCTGTAACTTTAAATGTATACGAACTTCCACTGCTTAAGACTCATGTAGTTTGACTGCAGCTGCACGCTGTAATGACCTCACTCTTTTTTTGAGAAACTTGGCAAATGGGAGTTATTTCCCAGCAGGACAAAGCAGACAGAAAGGCATAGATAGAGCTCTCTGCTGAGACCCTTTCACGGATGCATAAGCCAGGAGAAATCAAATTACAGGAAACTTGGGGGAAAATAACGCTGTTTTCAGTGCATTCATTTTCATTCAAATTGTGCCGGGTTTACATGCACTTGGGCACCTCATCCAAAGAACGAGGGCACAGTTATCTCCTTGACTGTGAAACGGAATGGAACAGAGCTGCTGAGTTGAATGAAAAAATTGCCACCGCTGCCATCCACAAACCCATTACGCAAAAACCCATGCCTTGTTCCTCTTAAACTACTAAAGGAAGTTAATTATGCGACAAAGCACTTGCTTAAAGCAGCTTCGGCTCACGGGAAAAAAAACACTGCTCAAAGACTGGAACATCATAAAACACTCCTGATAACTTCAACATAGAAATTAAATTAACCTTTAAATTTAAAGGCATAGCGTTTGAATGAACCCCAAGCTCTAAACTAAACTCACTTTATAGAGAAGCAACCTCTGGTTTTGCAACTATACTGTAAGGGTCTTTTGTGTTCAAAAAATAAGAGAAACTACACTTAAGTGAGTGATGCTTTAACGAATCAATTCAATGTTTTCTTCAAGGGGTGGGGTGTGATCAATCGGCAGTTATCAATCGGCAGTGCTAGTTCTTGCACAATTACACATAAGCATATGGGCATATATAAAATAGTACAAATCTTATTGGGTATTTTAGTACAAAATGGATTCAAATGCACAATAACTCACCTGAAAAATATAGCTCTAAATGAAAATGTACAATTTCTTAAACATTATAGTACTTATTGCCCTATAATAGAGGCTCATTACACTCATTAGTCCATTAATCATTACCTCACTTGGCTGTGCATATTGATCAGGGGCAGAAAATTAGTGGACAACATATGAGGCTACCAATGTTAACAGCCAATGATTAACTCCTAAATAAAGAGTGTCTCTCAAAGGAGGGTAAAATAGCTTGTGTCTATTAGCAAACTGATGGAACAGTGATTACAGGTAGTTTATAGTGATGGATGTGTCATTAAAATATTGCATGATTTTGATCTAATACAGGCAGACATTTTGGACAAATATCAGGAGAAATGGGGGGAAAGCAGGCTCTGCAGTCTGCAAATAAGACACCTAGGGCTGCAGTGTATTACAAGTACAAAGGAAAATGCTTTTAGAAAGCAGCCACCAACTTTCTCTGAGTAATCCCCCTCGCTGTCTCCTATTCATTCTGCCAAAAAATGACCACAATCTTTCAGTTTTGTCATCTTTCATCTCCTTATTACCTCCCTTTCTCTCTCAATCTCTCCCTTCCTCCCTCCCACTCTCTCCCTCTCTTCACATCAAGACCCCAGCTCATTACTGGTGGAGATTTGGAGATTGCAAGACATCAGAAAGGGAGAGAATAGCAAGTGGCTTTGGCTCACACACACAAACGGTCTCACATCACCGCAAACGAGGCCGCTTCGGCTTGCAAACTCCCCGGAGGTAAAAGGAAGGTAAGAGTAGGTCGCAGGAAAGTTTGCTTTTCAGCTAACGCAGGTCTGCAAGGACACATGTCCCAATAAACAGTTCCTTAAAATAATCATGTCATTTTAAACAGCACATACAGCACTTGTTCCAATCTCAAACACCCACATATGTTCTTTCCTCTGTGACTAACCTCTCTGCATATTTGTTTAATTACTATTTTCAAACAACATGAGCTGGGATGTACTTGCTTTGTCCTCCGGAGTTAATACTTTCTGAGTAGTGCAACTAGCTACGAAGGTTTCGTCCGACCACAGGGACCTGAGCTTGATGCCAAGTGATACCACAGCGTAACTGTAACTGTGACCACAGCTATCTGCCCAAAAAAGCTCAGTGGGCAAGGCTGGAAAAGATAGCTCTGCCCTTTCTGCCAGCGGATTTCTCAGGGTCACATGAAAGGACGCATATTCCATTTGTGAAGGGCTTGTGTATCAAAAACAGTGATCCTTTAATTTCCTTATGACCATTTTCAAACCTTTGCATATCTTTTCAACAAATCACTTTCATTACTGGACTGTTACTGAACTGTGTCCCTGTCAGAGCCTGTCCTTTCTTCCCCAGATTGTAAGTAACCGGAAAAATATTCTTCACCTATAATGCAAGTGTGTGCTACTTTGTATTTTGTATCCTTGTGTTTAGGGCAGCTAATTACGTAAATAATTTTTTAAAAATGACAAAAATTTGAAGATTTGAAGGCCAGTTTTGATGCCAACAATCTGCAAATGACCTCCTTTCATGCTGTACTGTGCCTTGTTTGAAAAGCAGTCTATGCTGAAATATGCTTAATACATTGTTGGACGGAAGTCAGTCATAAAAAAGCTATTTTAGCCACTCCTTTTAAATATGTGCAAGGTTTCAAGAATATTTTTGCCCCCTGACACTCAGGAACAGTTATGATTAGCGCTAGACTGTCTAAAGTAACAACAATCCTTTTCAGAATGAAAGTGTGGGCTGAAATTTTGAAAATAATAATACACAATACAGTTAATGTCTGGTTTTGTTTTTTTTCCCCGATGTCCATATCTGTTTAATCATGTACCACCCCCTCAACTGAATACATCAGTACACACGTTGAACATGTACATCTTCTGTCTACCATTGGAAGTGCCTGTAACCTTGCTCTCCTCTGCTAACCTGCGACACTGTGGTACAGCAAGATATCTGGCAGATCGACACACAACATCTGTTCCCGCAGAGCTTCAGTTGAGTGAGCAGCGTCTTTAGCTGCTGCACTTCTGAGGACAGACTGACTCGAGCATATGGTTAGGAGTCAACTGGTCATTCGAGGCATAAACAAACTCTGCTAAAAGACGCAGAGAGTTTTAATGACAAAAAACTTCAGCCAGTAATGAAACATTGTCAGTCTTGCTGGAAAACTGTAAGAAGATGAGGTCAGCTCATAATTTGCGGGTGCTGCACAGGCAGGGCATAAAATATTCATTGTTCTGTGCAACTAAATGCTTAATGAATATAAATACTTTTCTTATTTAGTTACGTAATAAAATAACAAGGAGTGTTTATCAGCAGTATTTGAAAGGAAGCAATCTTAAGTTCATCATTTCAAGGTCAATCACTGAATCAAACCAGAGCACATGGCTTCAGCTGTGGCAGGAGACCATGTGGCATTAATAAGGGGCAAATCAGCAATAGTTCATAGGTTTTAAAGCCTACTCAGGACATCCAGCATTGTAAATAAGTTATATTTACCCTGTAGCCTAGCCTAGACTACAGCCTCAGATAGGAACCATTCCAGGAAATATCTTATCATTGCATCCTTAGGAATAATCTGCATCAATTGTTGACAGCTGCCAGCAAAATACCCAGAATAGCGCAGGCCGACCAGCCAGGTCATGAGGCATTAGCTCCTTCCAGTTGCTCTTGGTAGCAAACAAGGTTTTCTCTCCTCACACACTATTTAATGGCCCAATTTCACAACTTTATAGATTGCTACAAAAATGCACTCATCCGTGCTCAACCAAGTTTCCACTGTAGAGATCTCACTGCAATGTCCCAACATCTAGTGTAAAGCTTTTATCAGAAAAGTAGAGGCTGTTACTGCAACGAAGTAGGGGCGTGTAACATACACAAGAGGGCGTGTTATCATTGGGTGCTAAACCATAACAGTAAAGTGACAGACATACTATAGATTTTCATTGCTTGTAATTTAAACTTCACCAGCTTTAGCTTTTAAGAAAAAATGCTTTGCTAAAGTTAAGCATTAAAGTAAATCAGTCAGTTTATATTTTCCCACCACTGTAAACAATAAAAATGCTAATAGAGGATATGACTCCACATTATTGTCTATGATATGAATTTCCAAGAAATGTGAAGGTAAGTCTTTATTATAAAGAACCGAAGGATTAATTGCTCACTAAACATGATGTCTGTAGCACTTTAGTGACAGGGCTGATTGGAGTTCCAAACCAAGTGCAGACGTGCATAGAATATCCAGCACAGAAATGAAGAGATGATCTCACTCTCATTGAACTGTCTACAGTGCTGGATCATCTAATGAGCCATCACAAAGCCTCTCAACCCTGCCTTTCAATTTCCAGTTATTGCAAGCACCAAGGCAAATAATGTACAGGAAAATATTGATTTCTACACACGTCTTGTACTTTGTTATAACCCTGATGCATGAACAGTCAAATCATGTCTGGTATCTGTATTTTGCTTCCTCAGTGTAGCAGCTACAAGGAGCTGGAGCCATGAGGCTAATGTCACTAACATACACTAGAAGTCAATAGTCACCCAAATTGTTTCCATAAGAAACCTCATTAAAACATCGCTCAAAGCCCAGCCTTCATTATGGTACAGCAGACTTGTTGATGTAGTTGAGGATACAGTTTAGGACCTGTGATGTGTAAAACTACACAAGATTCTACTGCTTTAGAAAGCAATTTCAATCAGCACCAATGCTATTTACAAAGCACTGTCAGGAGGACTGACTATGGATTGGATTCCTCTTCACTTATTTTGGGCAATTTCACAAAAAACAATTCTACATCAGCACTCCTACTGTCATGGCGGTGTGTGAAAACAATCGTCTTAAATAGCAGCCTTCAGCAACAGTGAAGCTACGTATATTTTTACAGTCAACCCTTGTTTTTGACCACAACAACACAAACCACTCTGAAACGCAAAAAAAAATTGCTTACCTGGAGTGTATAAAATTGATTCGTCTTCAATAAATGGCTCTGTTCCGCTTTTAATGAAAACGTCATTCAGGACGGTCCAAAACTACAACAGCTGCAAGAAAGCTGAGATCTGTACGTCTCATCTAAAGTAAAAATACTTTCGGCTGCTTTCAAGGATTTATCACACTGTCATCCTCTCAGTCAGCATAACGTAGTAAGCGGGAGTAGACCTTTGAAAAAGCTAATCGATAAAAGTCACTTCCCACTCTAATGGCTCTATACATAAACAGAGCAACATATGGATCAGCACAGGCAAACGGGGGAGGCAAAAAGCGTGCAGGACCCTATTAAAGCTGCGCTGTGCCAAGAATGAAAATGACCTGCTCAGGCGCAGCTGTTTCTCGAAAACCCGCAGGGCGCACGGCGACAGGACAGAAAAGTGATCTGTCAGTAAATGTACACTTGTTGCCCTATTGACTCTTTTCAGATGCTATTATGAATGAAAGGTATTAACCCTGTTTAACCCTGTGAAACGTATTAAAGGGCCCATTTCACCGCAGTTTCTGAATTTCCATTAAATTTTTAAAGGGGGACACTGTTGAAGTTTTAAAACATGCGTTTAGTCTATTAATGGGATCTAAGCTGTTTAAAACCGTTTTGAATTAATTGTTTTTGTGATGTCATGAAATACATAATGTATTAAAATTCTATTGAGCCTACAGGATTTTAATCCCATCGACTTACAACGATGCCGTAAGAGGGTTTGCAGTCTGGACTCGAATGAGGCACAATACAGGACATCCAATCAAAAGCTGCTCAGTTACATATATCACTCTTTAAAGCACAGCCTGTTAAATTATAATGGATAACGGAAGATTGGTCATATTGTCAAGTACGAATGTCTGGCATGTTACAGACTACTAGATTTCAAACAGGAATTACGTATTGCAAACTGGAAAATAAAACTCAGATCATCTGAACATCCTCATATCAGGTCAGGAAATGCAGCATAAGCCTGTTTTCCGAAAAGCTGCTGCATAATTGCTCCATAAATATAAAGGTCAGTTGGAGCGTTGCACAGATTTGTAGACCTTTAAGTCATAACTAACAATTCACTTTTCATGTTGTAAAATCTTTTCAAATGGGCCACTGATGCAGGAGACGTAATTAATGTGGTATGGCCTTTTAACGCCCCAATCAAAAAGCAACAGTGCCAGGAGCATGGAGGTCTGTTAAATGTCACACTGGACCAAACGGCGTTCACTGTGTGTGTGTAGGATCTCAAAGAAAAGCCAGGAAATGGCCATGGCGAGGAAAAGGTTTCAGGGGAAAAAGGCATGCAAGTTAAATGAATCATTTGGAGGACAGTCTTGATTCTAAATTGCTTGAAGTCACAATAGATTATGCATGCATGGAAAATGTGTATGTCCTTGTTTTGTTTTTCCTCTTTAAATAGAATGAGTGCAGGAAAATACAGTGTGGACGACTTCTTTAACGATAACTTTCTATTCTTGTTTTTATACAATGTCAGGACATGAAGTCATACATATGTCCTTTATGTAATATATACAGTAGGTAGTAACATGCCTTTACAGAACATTTCTAAAAACTCATCCTTAAGCTCAGGAACCAAAAGGACATAGTTTTAACCTTCCAGTTTTAAAAAATATCACCTTTTTTTATCTCTATTGTTTTTTTCCCTACCATTGTAGATTAGCCCTGGGTTTTTTTTCAGATTCCCCTAAAATAGTCAGGGCACTTTTTGCGCTAAAACATACAAGAGCACACACACACACACACACACACACACACACACACACACACACACACACACACTTATAGAATGTGCCACACATAAATTAAACACAGGTATTGGACTGCCATATAGTGCAATATTTTATCTAAGTATGAAATCCATCAGGCACTCGTCAGGTATGAAAGTCTCTCAGCCTCAGTAATCAGCGAGTCCACCTATAAACCAGGCTCTGATTGATGATCGGAGAGATGATGGCAACAGTCATGCAACCCTGCACTGTCAATCAATAATGAGAAGAGCCTCCTCACAGCACTAAAGAAGATTCTGTAATCCACAAGCTCATTCACAACATGCTCTCAGCCTCACTAAGTATCGTCATTCACTGTTTTCCATCTCTAGTTACTGAGCAAACCCTGGATATGAAGCTCCCAAGGAACACAGAGTTCAAATTGTAATCCCTAGGCAGTAATCTTAAAAAGAAAGGTTTTATGTAGCAGTGCCAGAGAATCACTGTCCATTCCCTTCCAACTGAAATTACCCCAGAATTAGTCGCGTCAGGCAGCACGTTCAAGAACTTCAGATTAATTTTTTATGGCTAAATCCTACCAGAGGCTTGTTTGGGGGATATACTTTGGTGGTTGTACAATTTTTGAGAGTCACACCGAGTCAGATGCACTCTGTTCAGTTTCAAAGTTATGGTTTCCTGTCACAAGCCTATCTTATGGAGACCCAGCAGTCAATGATCATCAAAAAGACTCTGCTTATTCACAGATCAAATGGCAGTAAAGACACTTTCAAACACAATAAAAAACACATAAAAAGACTATTTTCAGCTAAAAGGTGGGCTAGACATTGCTGCTGACAAAATAATCAATGTAAATAATGTCCAAAGCTTTACCGGAGAAGGTAAATAAATTTGGACAATTTCTTCTGGTCCGCTCAAATTTTCATGCAACGCAAAAGGAATCTGTTTCGAAATGACAGCAACAATAGCAAATAGTGAATGATGTGCTGCCAATTATGTTCCCTCACAAATAATGCCTTTGTTATACACGAGTACAATCATAATCTTGCTTGGAGCACTTGTGTGTTATAATAACATGCATACAGTCATGTACAGCTTTCTTAATACCCTGTGCAGTCTCACAGACTGATTAAAGCAGGCTCCAGCTCTACTACAGAAAGAGTAAGAATGGAGAAAGCAAGAGGGAGGATTTCCCAAGGCTCACCATCTTGCCAATCTATCGTCAAAGGATTCGGACGAGGCACATTCAATTCATTACCCTGGTGACTAGCTTTCGTCCATGTGCTTCCGACCCTTGATCACAAGCTAACAGGTCAAACGGACAGTAAATAATCCTCTCAAATATTGTACTGTCCCCACGTGGGCCTGCAAAGATAACACCTCTATCAGTTTCCAAGCCTGGCAGCTCATTGCACTTCCAGCTGGACATTTTTTTTTCACATGTAGGCATGAAAAAGCAAATTTGTATTCTACTGCACGCAGATTCAATTTGGTTTCATAGCACGTCCCACATATACTATAGACACATGGCATTAGAATAAACAGCAGGCATGTCACTTAGTAGTGGTATATAACAGAATAAGGCAGCTGTTAAATGTAATTACAGCATTGAATGCTGAATGCTCTTCTTTGATATGCATAAAATGTAGCCTGCAATCTGAGCTGGGTGGACTTTTGAGAAAGTCCAATAAGAAAGCAGGAACATATTCTAATGTGTTCATGTTATGTTAGCCTATGTTAAGCATCAAAAGATGACCTTTGCTCAGTTTTACTTAGTTTTATTATATGTATTTTACATTATTATTATTATTATTATTATTATTATTATTATTACTATTACTAATAATAACATCAAGTGCAACAATGACACTATTATTTTATTGTTGTTGTTGTTGTTGTTGTTGTTATCGTTAACAATCATTGTCATCATCATCATCATCAGTATAATAGCAATAGCCATAATGGACAATACTAATAACAATGATTGGTATTGTTTTATT
>JBBPDE010211955.1:0-7500 GCA_037974605.1 Nannopetersius ansorgii
TAACTCAGTTACTTTTTGGAAGAAGTAACTAGTAACTATAACTAACTACTTTTTTAAAGTAATGTGCCCAACACTGCCTCTCATAAACTCCAAACTCGATCTCATGCTGAAGCAGGAATTGTTGTGTGACAGCACTGCTGTTCAGCTTCCTCACCACTAGGGGAGGTAGTCATTATATGCAAGATTACACAATGACTTTATTTGTAGCACCTATTAGATACTATGGTTAGACTGTGACATTATGAAGCATATAATATTCCTGTTTCAGGTTTTCAAATACGATTACTTAGAAAGTAAAAAGGAATCTCTAGATTCCATGTGTCATAACTGTTTGCAAAGTCTGGACCCATATCAATCTGCAAGGTTGGATTAACATATTTTCTGCACTGCCAATAAGAAATCTCCCATAATATATTTTTGTTTGTAGTGCAAGTAGAGCAAACCTCCCCACAGTTAGAGAGCAAATCTTACAAATTCACCCTTTGTTGTCTTATTACACTTGAAGGCTTATAGTAGCTACAGGTTAAAATGACGCAAACTATTATTATAGTTAAAGGAGTTAGTTGTGAAAGCCTAGAGCCAGCAGTGTGTCGTGAATATAATTAAGAAATCACAGACAACCTGTTTGTCAACACATCTTTATAGTGTATTGCACTCTACTATGGTAAAGCTGCAGCATTGAAAAAATCACATAGTCTGTTCATTAATATGTAATGCATCACAGGGGTGACATTAGAAACTGTGGGTATTTCTATCCATAAATCTGTCCTGTGATTACAATTCAGGTGAACTGGATTATTTGGAGTCCTTTCTGGGATGAAGGCCAGAGTCTGCAAATCAATTATATTTGCTTGTTTTTTTTTATGTTATTTTGTTTATTTTAAGTAATTTTATAGTAAATATTGAAATATTAAAAATATTGATTTTCTTATTTTGATGTATATTCTAATGATTTCTCTGTGAGTTGTGATTTCTATGTGATTTTTGGCTGTGGAATGCATAAACGAAAACCTTTCATCCATGGTCTTTTCTTTCCTTGTCTCTCAATTTGAATCATAAATGTTTGGCCAATTTCAAACATCAAATCAGTTGTAATGCATGAATAAGCAAATGTCAGAGTAAAGTCATTAACTGCATGATAAATTTAGGAATAGCAGTTGCCCTGTCTGCCCTTAATGCTGAAAAGAAAAGAAACATTTTGTTGTGTTCACCAAAAGAGTTTAAAACTAGTCCATTTCACAGTTAACACGCATATTTTTTCCATTTGTCATAAGTTATTCTTTCTTCTAGTGTGATCTTCAGAAATATTTTATACCCTGTTCCGCAGCTTACCTGAGAAGTGTGACAGGGTTTTGTCCTTTGCCTTTGTCTCCTCTCAGGCCTTCTTTAACCCAGCTCCTCCTCAGTTGGGTGACAGACTGCAGGGTGTGCAGAGCTGTTAAAGGAAGTGTTAGTACAGGCCATGACTTTTAGTTAGTACAGATTTTAACCTCAGAGTGTAGCCAGGTACAGTGAAGGGAAGAGAGAGATGCCTACCAGACTAAACGCACTCCATTTGCTGTGCTACTGTGAAGACTGCAGCGGAAAAATTTCTACAAACACACACACACACACACACACACACACACACACACACACACACACACACACACACCAGAAACAGTGTGTATGTATGTCTTAGTCTCTCTCTATCTCTCTCCCTCATTACCGAACACTGCTTGCTGTGTGGCCATATGGCAGAGTGGAGAACAGAAAGAGAAGGACAGAGATACAATAAAAAGAGAACGACATAAATGAGCAAAGGCCTTAAGAAACAAAATGACTTTTGTGGTGATATGTTAAATGGGTTTTGCAAAAAGTGATAAAAAAAAAAAAGCTTCAGAATCCTCATAAAAGAGAGACACATTGATGAAGGATCATGTATGAAGTGTGTCTAGTGTGATCCAGGTCTAATTTTAGCACAGACGGTCCATGCTATTCCCAGCACGCTGTTTATTAATAGCTTTTTACTATTAATAGCTTGCCTCCATTATGTAAAACACAGAACAAGTGTAGCGTAAAGCCTTGTTTGAAGAAAGATTAGATGGAGTATGTGATGTTCTGTTTCCCTTGGCATAGTCATTAAGACCAAATTCCAGCAGATATTACAGCAAAGAAATAAACTGACAGTTCAGGATCTCAAACAAAGCATTTTTTTTCTTCAAAAAAGTACATTAAAACCATTACAGTTTGAGGTTTTGGCCCATGACACAATACAGTGTCAGCCTAAATACAATATTCAACACTGCAAGAAACACAATCATAGCTGTTTTTTTCTTTCTTGTCCAAGACTTCTCATGTGCTTCTGTCCATATACTATTGTTGCTGTCGTCATTCCATGTCCAGTATTATTTATAGTATGTGCAAAGAATTACAATGTATAGTATGAGTCACAGATGATATTATTTATATAGATGATATGTTATTATTTACAGAAATGCTAAGATTGCTGGGTTTTGTAATGTAAGCACTGTTTTACATAATGTGATGCTGATAACTGAACAGAAACTGAAACAAACAGTTCAGAATAACGTTTTGTAGTTTGGTTTGTCAAGCAGAAACTAGGAGTACTTCAAATGTAACTTCCCTTATTTTATTGAGATCTATGAGATTGGTCAACTTGGTTCCAATAAACTATAACATAGCATTAGAATCAATATGTCTACAAGCACAAAATTTGTTTACATCACAAGAAGGGAAAGTGTTTCAGTGATGTGGGAAATTTATTGCATTTTTGGACAATCTGAAACAGAAAACTGTATTGATTCTAAATTCCTAATATTATGACTGCACAAACACACAGAGACACAGAGAAAATAACAGTATAAAAATAAGAAGTCAAAATAAATCTGTAGAAAAACCTCCAATGGAAATACACTGTGCTATATACACAAATGCTGGAGTATTAATACTATAGATAAGTAACTGAATTCTAATGGCCCAGATGATTGCCACTGATGAAACTTCCTAAGAATCTCTTCTGTGTTGGAGGAGAATCTCAGCAGGTGGTCGAAGATGGTGCCCAGATACTCCTCGACCAGCTCCACTGACTTCTCGTGGATGTAGGTGGTGTCTCCTGCAGCCTGGTCCTGCTGCTTGTTGCTGAAAGTCACCACCATCTCTTTGGTTTTACTGGCGTTCAGTTCCAGACATGAAGTGTCACACCAGCCCACAAACTCTTGCAGAACCTGTCCGTCATTATGTGAGGGGTCTGACAGCAGAGACTGCAGGACTGTATCGTCAGCGCACTTCACCAGATGAAAAGCAGATGAGACAGCATGCAACCTTGGGGTGACCCGGTCAAGGTGTAATGGAGGTCAGAGAGAATGTTTATAACTAGTATTCTCTGTGATCTGTTGGTCATAATGTCCAGTATCCACAGGATTAACTGGTTGTCCAGATTAACTCTTTTGAACAATACTGAACTGTCTGGACAAATTCAGCTAAATTCAGTTCAATTAACAATTTTTATAACCAATGTTGTCACAAAGCAGCTTTACAGAGTCCAGGACCAAGCCCCTGGTGAGCAAGACAAGGGCGACAGAGGCAAGGAGAGGCTCCCTAAAGGCAGAGACAGATACCTCAGGAGAAACCAAGACTCATTAAGGGAACCCATCTTCTGGTTGACCCAGATCATAAGGAAAACGAACAAAAGAAGGCCTTTACTCAGGACAGACTGGCCATCTATGGCTAAAAGAGGTGGTGCAGCTAAGAGTGAGTAGGGGTAGGTTTGTTGGAATCTGGGTCAAAAGTAGTTTGAGAGCATAGAGAAGTTTAAGAGTAAAGGGTAGTTTGAGAGCGAAGAGTAGTTTGAGAGTACAGTCTGAACTGTCTGCTTTGTGAAATGACTGCAGAATAAATCCCCTGCTGTTTGTTTTGTCAAAATAAAAGACATACAGCAGGAACACACACCACAGCTTGTGGCGATAAGGACCTTTGCCAGTGTCCTTGTCAACATGTGGCTTGGCTTAATGTTAGGCTTCGTTTCCATGGTCACCGTCACTCCAGGCAACGTAAGATGAAAGCCCACACAAGCTCGAGTTCTTTCAGCCAATCAGAACTCGAAACGCCCGTTAAAGGCTTTGAATCAGCGAATCAGAAGAGAGACTGGTTGTGCCCAGCGGAAGAAAGCCATTCCAAGATTCTGTGTGATAAGAGAAAGAATTAGCAAGCTGGCTAGCTAAGAGGGTGATCTTTACAATATAACTACTCCTTACGGATTTTGAATGTTTATTTTTTTCGGATGGTAAGAAATCCTTCTCGATTGCTTGTTCACCAGGCTATTACACATGAAAGGCATGGAGAAAGAGCTAAATAACTCGTGATAGCTAGCTAGATTACTTAACTCACTCCTAGTAGTGCAGATGGGTCAGAAAGAAATCCTCTTCTTGCGGTATTGTATAGTTTTGTATAATGCAGCCAAGCTGTCTGGCTATATTTTTATAGGCCGAAAGCTAATAGAACTAGACTTTGAATGTTCATTGCTCCAAAATGCATCACTGTTCGTATTTTAGTGACACCTTTGCTGTGCTCTGAGGAGTTTTGTAAACGATAGGGACTGCTAGAGGCACCAATGTAGTGCCCTTGAGCAAGGTTTATCCACACGCTGCTCCCTGGGCACTGTGTTCCCGGTTACGAGCTGCTTCATGGGTTAAATACAGGAACTCGCTCTGTATGCTGTGGTGTGTTGTTCACATATTACTTCGGCAACATGGCCTCAAAGATTGTGTGACAGGTAAACTGATACATCAGACAGACAGACCCTAAGACTTAATTAAAGATACAATCCCTGCTGTGTTCCTGGTTAGAGTGTGAAGACGTGTCTCACACTCCAAAACATTTTTCTCTGTAATGATCTATTAGACAGTTATGCTGTTTTTTTCCCTTGCTCCTTTACACCCATTTCAACACAAAGAGCTTGTTAAGAAGCTGATGAATTAAGTCACATGTTTTGGGGGCATGGGCAACATTGAAATGCACATTACGGGGACTCCCAGAGTTGAGAATTGCTGTTAACAATGGTTGAGTTGTAATTTATTAGGGAAAATGTGGGATGGTGGTTATGAACTGTAGAAGTTCACCTTTATCTCTCAAACTGTGAATAATAACAATATGAATTCAAAGGGTATAGAAAAGTGGCTGGCAGTCAATCCTGTCTGGATGTTGACCTTTTTGCATGATGTTGTGTGTTTGTACAAATGTACGATTTTGAATGTTTATTTTTTTCGGATGGTAAGAAATCCTTCTCGATTCTTTGTTCACCAGGCTGTTACAAATGCAAGACATGGAAAAAGAGCTAAATAACAGGGGGGGCAAGGGCAAAATAAAAAATGTGGGATTGTGGTTTTGAACTGTAGAAGTACACTTTTATCTCTCAAACTGTGAATAATAACAATATGAATTCAAAGGGTATAGAAAAGTGGCTGACAGTCAAGCCTGTCTGGATGTTGACCTATTTGCATGATGTTATTGTGTTTGTACAAATGTACTTTTTTTTCCCCAGAAAAAAGCAATGAAAACCAGCTCTTCCCCACCACTACATGTACACGTGAATGACAGTACACCAGTGCATGTACATGTAAAGAAGGGCACCAAGAATAGCTCAACAAAGACAGATCAGGTACTATTACTACAGCCTTCTTCTTTCAAAACTCTACTGTATAAATGATTAACAATACTACTCAGTTGTTTTGGATTAGACTTCGGCATGACTAGAGAACTGATGAACAATAATGTTATAGACCTTGTTTGCTTTTCATGTTGCAGACCAAAATAAAAGGTGGCTTACGGCCTACTGCTAAAGTTAAAACAAGGGTGCCATGGATTCCACCAGGGAAGGTGTCAACACGTGAGGGATCATACAAGTGGGAGGTTAATTAAATAATTACAGTCTCTAACATTTATTTAAGAGTTGTTCAAGGCGCCTGAATTTTTATGTGCAAAGGGATAAAGAATCAGATTATCTTTATTAATCTCAGGTTTTAATGCTTCTTATAGGGGCCCACGCATCGCTTGGAGATCACTCCTCTGCCTGAGTCAGAACCTACTCAGACGGCTCTCCGAATGGAACACCTCTCCACTGATGAAGAGGAAGCACTGCATGGACGCATCAACCAGTATGAGAAGAAGATCGACAGCTTGATGACAGAAGTTAGCTCACTAAAGAATGAGGTAAAGTAACAGGCTGCATCACAAATCTAGTAATTCAGATGTGTTGAACTAAAAGTATACATGATCAAAAATTTATTCAGAACACTTATGTCGACTTCTAGAGTAACAGTCTTTATTCTGCTTCCCAAGGGCTTAATAACTGACTGAGTAGCCAAATTCATTTTGGTAAATCGTGGAAACTCAAACAGTAATAGTGAGAAATGAGCAATTTGGCATATGCTGGGATATATATCAAGTTCAAGAGGAAATGCTAAAACCTGAACTTATGAGAGTGTTGACCAGAGTGGGTAGTAAATGAATAGGGGAGCTATTCCACCACAGACATTCACTGTTATTGACTCAAAAATAAAATGGAAGGGTGCCAAAAGTATCATTTTTAGCAATTTTCATGCCATACATCTCTAAATTAAAAACAGGTGAGCCTGGATCATAGACAAAGGCTTTATTATCTGTTTGCAGGTTGAGCTGCGTAAGAAAGAACAGTTGCTGGAGCGTCAATCAGAGAGGCTGACTGCTTCACATCGTGTTATTGCAGAGCAGGAGGAGGAGCTTGCTGAGGTTGCCAAGGAATTGGAGATCACAGAGCGGGCGAACACTCTCCTTCGAGAGTCCATGGAGAAAATGCTGGAAGAAAATGATTATGGGAGGTATGAAGCTAACTTGATGACATACGATCCACTTTTACACTATATGTCCATGAGGGGTGTAACTAGAGCTGGGTATCGTTCCAAAATTTTCGCTACCGATACCAATACCCAAAATTTGATACCGGTTCTGAACAATACTTTTTTCGATACTTTTATTTTAAGAAATATATTTTAACAAGATTACATAACACATAATCTCAGAGAAACTTTGGTTTTATTTTTTCAGGATGTTTGTGACACTTTTCACAGCAGGCCAATAAACAAAGGAACAAAAGCACAAAATGAACAAAGTGTAGTTATATATATAGCACAATATATCAGTGCAAACCGTTTTAATAAAGTTCAAGCCATTTTAAGTCAATCTATTTTAAGTATTTGTGAGGCTCACTGCCACTTAAAGGTTTAGTTAAAAAGTTTAGTCATTAATTATCTACAAATGAAGATATTTTGGATTTAATCCAAGGGCTTTCTGATCCTCCCATAGATAAATCGCTGAATAAAGTTATTTTTGTTTACTTTGCGCAAAGAAGTATTCTCGCAGCTTCATTGGGAACCAGCTGCCTGGTGCCCCGAGAGGGGGGACGAACAAGGGTCCCGATGCGGACCGTAGCCGGGGAGATCCGCGAGAAGGGCCCAGCGCACG
>JBBPDE010211955.1:10000-14497 GCA_037974605.1 Nannopetersius ansorgii
GAAAACAGTATAAATGATTTTGTAATGTTTGTGTCTACAGGAGAAAAGAATGTCTGGATCAGACTCTTCACTGCTGGCCCGGCAGAAGGATCTCTTACTGCAGAAGTTGGAAACATTTGAAAGCACCAACCGAACACTTCGCCGTCTTTTGAGGGAACAGCATGGGCGTGAGGTATCACCTTTCTTTCAGTAGAAGGCACCCTTTTCATATGTCAGAGAAGATCTTGCATTTTTTACTTGGGTGATTATGATGCTGACCTTCATTTTCCTCTGGCAGATGGACTCTCTTCGGCTGTTGGAGCAGAAAGATTCTATCCTGAAGAAACTCACTGACATTGAGGCAGAGAACTCGGTCTGTCTCTCTGTTTTCTATGTGGAACGTAATTTGTGTGTGTTTTTGGCGTGTTGACTGCACTACTATTTTGAGATCTAGCCAGGCTTAACGCTGATAGTATCCCTCCCTTTTTAGCATCTTCAGATGAAGCTTAACGACAAAGATAAAGAAGTCAATCAACTGACCTCCCTTTTAGAGAATGAAAAGGTGTGTTTCCCAGCACATTCACAAGTACCGTTGAAATTTTGTGTTCCTTACTGTGAATTGTCAGAATCAGAAAACCTTTGATTCCAGAGAAAACTGGTTATGAGTGCAAAGACACACAGACACAGATATAATAACAATATAAAATATACAGTCTAAGTAAATCCAATAAAACATCTGTAGAAAAAACTCAATATGAAATACACTGTGCTATATACACAAATGCTGGGTATCCAAATACACCACAGTAGTTATGTGTAATATCATGAGTGTGTTTTTTTCTGATAGAACAATATCAATGCCTATTTTTGTATACATATAGTCTACAAATATTTTTATGTAAATATTTTACAACACAGATTGTATGGTGTACATTTTATACTGCACTGTTAGTATTACATTTTTATTCTATTTTGTTCTGTTTCTTTTATTTTAACTTTGTACTGACAACTTACTGCCGTGGCAAAACAAATTTCCCACTTGTGGGGCTAATAAGGGTATATCTTATCATATCTTAACTGAATCATAAGTCACTTATATAGCGTATTTATAAGATGATTCTAATGACGGACTATTTTTTGGAGTATGTTTTCCACTTATTAGAGATAAGTAATACTGACATAAGATTAAGATATTGCACATAATGAAGTGATCCAGCAGCCATTTGGAAAATGTCACACGACTTTGCACATGGTAAGATTAATGCACATAATGATAATGTTTTAGCACCTAATAAGAAGACTGCACAATACAGCACATGGGAGACTGTTGCACATCATAGCAAAATAATCATGGACATAGTCATACACATAATGTATTTAAACATACTTACCGTTACAGGAGAGTTCAAAAACCACTGCAGAGCTGTACAAAGTCCTGGAGTCAACTCGAGCTCATCTGCAGGGCCAGTTACGCAACAAGGAAGCAGAGAACAACCGACTTGCAGTACAGATTAGGGTATTGTCTATTTATAATAAATCTTTAATATTGTAGAATATGTAAAAATAATGTTCTGTTAACTTTTCATACATGTAATCATTAGGAATGGATATTTTGCTTTTAGAACCTGGAACGAACAGCAAACCAACAGCAGGGTGAGCTGGAGCACCTGCAGGAGCAGCTGAAGAAACTGAAGGAGAGAGCAGAGGCAGATAAGGAGGCCTTAAAAAGAGCCACACGGGCGCAGAAGCACAGAGCAGAGCGCAGTGAAGATACTGCAGGACAGCTTGGCAGTCAGTTGACAGAAATGGTCAGTAGATTGGAAGACAAAGTGTATAATGTTTTGGAACTTTCCATGACACTTTACTTGTTTCTACCCAAGTGCCTGTTTTCCTGCACTGTAGCTGTCAAACTGACATGTAACTTTTGCCGTCAAAATTGACCTATAGGAAATTCAGTTAGCAGATGCTCTTTCGGCTGTGGAGAACTGGAGCAGTCGCCATGCAAAAGAGCTGAAGGATAAAGGACAACTTGAGATTGAGATCACACTGCTGACCAAGTATGCAATAAGAGCATTCTCTGAACTAATTTCTTGTTTTTAAAAAAAATGCATACAAATCTATATTTTTTGCCCAGATTGGATTTTTGTTCACAATTGCTTTCACTCATCATTAAATATCCATAAACCATAAAACGGGATGCCACAGAGCATACTGCAGACACCTTTAAAGGTAACCTATATGTTCCTTTAGCCGAATCACAGATCTGATGGAACAGCTACACACACAGGAGGAGAAAGCACGTGCAGAGAGAGATGGACTTCTTGACCGTCTGCACAGCCTCACTACAGAGAGCACTACGATTAGGCTGGAGAACCAGAGCCTAAAGGTGAAACAGATCTGATCTCCCCATACTAAAAACTTTTAAATGTTCATTTTAGACCCAAAAATGTGTGTGTGTGTAATTACTGAGTTGTTTCTTCAGGCTACTCTATCAGCCCTGGAAGAAAAGCTGTCCTTGTCTCGATCTGAAGTAGATCAGGTCAAATCCTCAGTGAAGCAATATGAAAACTTAGTGGAGAGTTATAAGACCCAGGTATACTCATTGTGTTGATATATATTCGTACATTTAGTTAAGTTGGAAACAAGCACAGTGTGTAAAGTGTACATACAACCTAAGAAGGAGTGTGTGTGTTTGTGTGCTTGTTTCTTCAGGTGCAGAAAACCCGTGCTGAGGCAGATGAGTACAGTGTGCGTCTGCAGCAAGCTGAGAGGGAGGCACGGGCTGTGAGAGAGGACTTGGATCAGGAGATTGAGCAGGTCAGAAAGCAGATGCTAGGCCGGCTAGCAGACCTGGAGCCTTTGCCTGAAGCCCTAAGACGCTCCGAACTGCAACTACAGGATGCTCAGGAGAAAGAGCATGCACAAGAAAGGAGGAGTGCTGAGCTTACCACTGCCGTTGCAGACCTACGCATAAAGGTGTGATTGTGAATGTTTCTATATACACATGTATATAACAGCATATATATGTATATAGTAGAGGTGGGCAATTTATCAATTTTATCGATTAATTCAAATTTACAGTTCAGGATGTTTTTCCGAAAATCGATTTTATTATTTTACTCACGAGCGCTACTAACGGAACTAACACAACGCACCGTTTCACATGGGTAAATTAGTGCGATGCACCCAAACATTGTAGCAGTGATTGGCCAAATGTATTTGGCCAAAGCAGCATGTAAAGTAATACAGTTGGATGTGGTTTTCTGATGAAAACACAATAAGACTCCATGACAAAAAATGCAAACACATTTTGTTGTCTGTGGTCAGTCTAGTAATATTCTCTGTCTGTCAAAGAACTGACTCATTCGTGACCGATAGCAGTGTTGACAGATTGAGTTTCGTTTGAAACGATTCACACAGCCTGACAACCCATTGCAGGGCGTGTTCTAACATATGCAAAAATATATACAGAAAATAAAGATTAAGTACACAAGAAGCACACAGTTTTACTATGCTTTAACACGTTTATTTATATCACATTTGACAGAGATTACGGCTCCTAAAAAATAATTTGGCTCCCAAATATTTTGTGCTTAGGAGCCAATAGCTTCTAAGGTTTTTATTTTGTTTGTAACCCTGTACTATGGAGAAGCCAGGATCAGATTGCCAGATTGACAAGAACCCTAAAAAGTGTCGGATTGAATTTTTATTTATTTATTTATTTATTTATTTTGCGGGAGTTACATTCCAAGAGCACCTGCGTATAGTGCAAATTTAATTTAATTTTAAACTCAGTTTAATACATTACCTTTAAAGAAAATGTAAAGCTAAACCTGCTTTTGTACTGTACAGTTTACACTGAAGTCCATTAGAGCTAGAATGTAACGAAATAGTGTTCTCAGATTGGCTGTATTCTAACCTCCCACTTCTGATGACAGCGGGATTTTAGCATCCCAATACATGCTTTCTTTGTGGTCTCTGGACAGTACCAAAAAATGTATAGTTATATTATATTTGGAATATAATATAATATAATATAACTATACATTATATACACTATACATTAAATTTAGAATTTTCGTTAATATTTATGTTACAAAATTTGTGAATTATATTTTTCTTCGCAATGTAGCACTAAAATGCATGAAAAATGACATATTGCCACGAAAAAAGCTGTGAAGTCCAGGTCTCATACACCACAACCCCTCGTCCTCATGCAAGGTTGTTTCAGTTTTGGTGTGGTGCTTAGCAAGGCAATTAGATGCACCTGAATGTAATAAGCATCTGAACACCTTGCTAACTGCCATCCAAACATAAACAACAAAGCATGAGGACAAGGGGTGTGGAAGATGAGGCCACAATGGCACAAAAGCAAAAAAAAAATTTAGAGGATATGGCGGTGAGAATCATCAAACAGACAAAGTGTTCTTCGCTCAAAAGATAAGCTTTTATTTTACATTTGCAAATGGAGAAAGTCATTCACGAGCTCGGGGCAGTCCCAAGTCATGAAGTCCTCTC
>JBBPDE010211971.1:0-14496 GCA_037974605.1 Nannopetersius ansorgii
GACAAAACTGTAGACCTGCACAAGGCTGGAATGGGCTACAAAACCATTAGCAAGAAGCTGGGAGAGAAGGGGACAACAGTTGGTACAATTGTTCGAAAATGGAAGGAGCACAAAATGACCATCAATCGACGTCGGTCTGGGGTTCCAAGCAAGATCTCACATCGTGGGGTGTCTGAGATTCTGAGAAAGGTGAGAAATCATCCTAGAACTACATGGGAGGAGTTAGTTAATGGCCTCAAAGAAGCTGGGACCACAGTCACCAAGAAAACCATTGGAAACACATTATGTGTGTGTGTGTGTCAGCGATTATCAATTAATATATAAGTAAACTTTAAGATAAATGGGGCGGTTTGAATCCCAGGACTACTAAGCACCTCTGTGGTACTCTTCAGCTACTAGCTCTCTGTCTGCAAACACTGTGGCTGCTGACTCTACATGAGCAGACCAGATGCTCACGGGACTGAAGTAGATCGCATTACTTGTCCTCGACAGACAGACTCCAGGCGGATGTTCATATACAAAGTTTCATCACATAATTCGATCCCATCATTTTGATCTTACAGCCCTGGGACGTCTGCACCACGTCACCAAAAACAACATGTGAATCCATGCATCCGTCATTTCCCAAAAAACCCACAACCAATCACATTGCAACAGCACCTGAAACTGGCTCTGCTGAAAACCTGCTCTCTCAACAACAAAAGCATCATTAGTGTTCTTCTTAAGTTTTATTATTATTATTCCGTTCACCCGTTTTATGGCCCCCTACTCCTTCCAGAGCTTTCGAGATAGAAACACTGTTCCAACGTCGGGCCCGATCCGCAGATGCGTGTTTGTTCACAGCTTTTTGATACGTTTTGTTGTTCACGCATTATTCGCGTTTTTCAGGCGAGAAAAAGGCCTATAGGGAATGAATAGGATTCAACTTTCAGATCGTCCTGCTCGGACATGCTTCGTCCAAAAGCCACCAAACTTCATGTGATACCTCGGGCCAACTTCCCCAACACACAAACGCAGTCGGTGATGACCAGCACTCGTCTTTTATTTTGCTCATCCCTATTTTCCCCATTCACTTCCATTCATTTTTAACCCCATTGAAATGAATGCAGACTCAGAAGAAGAGACTTTCAGGCTCTGTACAGTGACCAAGTCTTATTAAACTTCATATGAGATTTCAGACCATGTCCCCTAAAATAATGCTATGTTGATGCTAACGCTATGCTAATGCTAAGCAAAAGCTAATGGTAATGCTAATGTAAAGTAAAGCCAATGTTGACGTTGATGGTAATGCTAACGTTAATGATGATGCTAACACTAATGTTAACGCTAATGCTAACATGAATGCTAACAATGATGCTAACGCTGACGCTAATGCTAATGCTGTGTTCTGCATTTGAATAAGCACACTTTGCATTTTCTCTGCGGAAATGCAGTGTAGTTATAAATGAATTTATCCTCTGCCTCACTGAGACCTGGCACAACCCCTTTGGATTGTTTTGAGCCTCTTCTGTCAAACTCACCTGCTTTTCTACTCATGTGAGCCTTCACCTGCTTTTCTACTCGCACAAGCCCTCTCCCTCTATTCCTGCATCATGACAGCACTGCGGCGGGTGAGTTTCTACTCTTTTTCTCCATTGCCGGTTTTTGGGTTGTTGTAAGGGCGGCTGACCTACCTGCGCTTCCCTTAGTCTCTAACCGGTCGTGTAGTGAGTTTTGGGTTAGCTAACGTGAGTTAGCATGGCGTTGTGTGGCTTAGACATGTTTTTTTTCAGTCTCAGTCGCTTCAGTCACTTCGTGGTTTGTTGCATCTTGCTGCATCTTGGACTAATCTACTCCCTGGCAATGCAGCTGACATACTCTTATGCGTCTGGACTGTCACTCTCAAATGGACTCACTGGGAATTGCTCTGTGCCCACGCTACACCCACCGCTCCAAAAGAGGACCCTTCATAATCTACGGCTCCGATATAGTAATCCCGGTCATATGGACATTTATTTGTCTTTGACGTAATAAAAAGCAATCGAACAGAGAAATCAACCCTGACAATCTTCGTATCCTACCTAAACTGTCTGCTCCTCGTTCTCCAGCCTGTCACAACCTTAATCTACAGCCCACTCATACACAACACACTCTCAGATTTGCTCACAACACCACACACTTCTTAAATAACAAAGGTATCATTCTCAATGAATTCATAACTGAAAATAACCTGGATTTTCTCTGCTTAACCAAAACATGGCAAAAACCACTGGAATATTTCACCCTCAACCAAAACCACACCAACCGGATTTTCTTACATGGACAAACCTTGAGTGGAGGGGTGCGGAGGCCGAATAGCAGTAATACATAAAAAATCTATCAAAACCACCTTAATACCCATCCCCACTCCACCCTCATTCAAGCACCTAACCTTTCAGGTTACCTGGCACTAAACCGCTGGTCGCGTCAATAATCTATCAAAAACCCAACCCTACGTTCCCATCAGATTTCTCTGAATTCTTTGCCCAATTATGCTCTATATCACCATGCATCTTTCTCCTTGGTGACTTTAACATCCATGTTGATTCCTTAGAGAACACTGATCTTCTGAACAACCTAAATTTCTTCAATATTACTCAACATGTCGACTTCCCCACCCACAGGAAAGGTCACACGCTGGATCTCGCCTGCACCTCTGACATTGTCTTTAATAATTAAACCCACACAGACCTTGCTATCTTAGACCACCTCGCCATCATCTGCAACACTGACATGCCAGCTGCTCCTGCTAAGCAAAGTGCACCATGACATTCAGGAAACTCATCCATAAATTTCTCTTCTCTCTCTTCCACACTAACTGCAACCATTGCTCAATCTACAGATACCATGAGCACTTCCACCACCACCACCACCCTGGTCAACACCTACAATAATGTTCTCTCTTCCTGCCTTAACACTATTGCGCCCTTAAAGACCAAAGCTGTCTCATCCACGTGCTCTGCACCCTGGTATACCAACAAACTCCAAAAACTCAATGCCAAAAGCCAACAGCTGGAATGGTTCTGTAAGAAAACTGGTCTCACTGTTCACCTGGAGGCCTACAAATTCCACCAACAACAATACAAGCAGGCTCTCAATGCTGCCCGCTCCTCCTGCTATTACTCCGTTATTCTGTCTGGATCCAAATATCCAAAGACACTTTTTCCACTATGGAAAAGCTTCATAAACCCATAGACACTATTGCAAAGTCCTTCACCACCTCTAAATGCAACTCATTTCTGGCATTCTTTAAAAGCAAAATAATCATGACAGCCTGACCCATTGCACAACCAGCACCACTACATCTCCACCCCCCTCTCCCAAACCTCCAGCCCAACGCCTCTCCTCATTCTCCAGCACCACCGAAGATGATCTGTCTCTCACCATCGCCGGAATGAAATCCTCAACCTGCCACCTGGACCCTATCCCCACAAATCTTGTCAAAGCCTGCCTGAACTCACTCTCGCCTCTCATTACGAAGATCATTAACTCATCTCTGTCCACCGGGTTTGTCCAAACCTTCTTTGAAGATTTCGCACTAAACAGCACCGAAACAGCTCTCCTAAAAATAACCAATGATATATTCCTAGCTTCAGATTCCAGCCTCATCACCATTCTCATCCTCCTGGACCTCAGTGCTGTCTTCGACATCATCAACCACTCCTCCCACACATCCTTTCACATCTCCAGGATTCCGGGATAACTGGTACAGCCCTTGCCTGGTTCACCTCCTATCTCTCCGACAGACAAAATGACATCATCAATAACTGCAAATCCTTCACCATCCCTGTCACGCATGGTGTCCCCCAGGGCTCTGTACTTGGCCACGTCCTTTTCATTCTGTACATCCTACCCTTTGGACAGATCCTACGCCAACATGGACTTCATTCCACTACTACACCAACTCTATTTCTCCTCCAAGACATTAACACCTGCTATTCACTCCACCATTACTGCTTGCCTCAGTGATATTAAATCATGGGCCCAAAAGAACTTTCTTCAACTCAACTGCAATAAGTCAGAAGTAATCATCATTGGCCCACACTCCCGCACATGACCTGTACAGAATTTTGCCCTTAACATTGAAGGATCATGTGTTGATCCCTCCAACCACGTTCGTAACCTTAGAATAATTTTTGACTCCACCCTTTCCTCTGTACATCACATAAATCAGGTCACCAAATCAGCCATCACCTCCAGACTCGATTTCTGCAACTGTATTCTTTACGGCCTTCCATCCAAAACCCTAAATAAACTACAATATGTCCATAACTCTGCTGCCTGGCTGCTCACCTCCACTCATCGACATGACCACATCACGCCTGTCCTTCGCAACTTTCACTGGCTCCCTCTCAAAAATACTACTACTCACTGACAAAGCCCTTAACAACCAAACTCCTTCCTGCCTCTCTGACCTTCTCTCTCATCCACAACGCCTCACAACAGCTAGGACCAAGCTCCGGATTTAGGGAGACAGGGCTTTTGCTGCTGCTGCACCCTCCCTCTGGAATGCCCTTCCTACCCACATCAGGCAACACACATCAGACTCTATCTTCCTTTAAGCTGTCACTCAAAACCCACCTCTTCCAACTCACTTTCTCCTGCTGATATTCAAGTTAAAAATTTCATGCTGACTACCATGTCTAATCTGTCTGTATTCTTGTGGTTCATCTTGTATTCCAGTTAATCTCTAAGCATACAAGGACATCAACAGTACAAGAAAGCCCTCACTGCCTCACGCTCTGACGATTACTCACAACGTATACATATACATTCCAATAACACCAAACCTTTCTTCTCCACCATAAACAAACCATTTTTCAAACAAAAAATATAAACCATCTATGACAGCCTGGTCTCAAAACTAGCTCCACACATGCCCCTCTTTCCCCACCTCCTCTAACCTCTCACCTCTCTCATACAGAACTCACTGAAATCATCTGCAGTGCCAGAACCACTTATCAAAGACGGCCTCTCAACTATTACATTCACTCATCTTATGTATCACTAACTCCCCTCAGTTCTGGCTCTGTCCCTTGTTTACTTAAACTGTCACCCCAATCCTCAACATGCCGACTTCTGGCCCATTTCCAACCTCCCATTTCTGTCTAACCTTCCTCCTGCTAACTTGTCCCAGGGCATCTCCCAAGGCTCAGTGCTGGGGCCTCTTCTCTTCATCATTTACATCCTTTCCTCATATTTTTCATTTCACTTGTATATCCTATGGATATGGACTTTAATACCACCAAACTTGTTCATCCAAGTAAGGAACCTGGAGAAAGTCCCATGCTGGCAGAGTTCCGAAGCTGCCTGACGAGGTTCGTAGACCGTACCGTGTCCGCAGAGCCAAAGTTAAGCTAAAAGCTAAGCAGATAGCAAGGAGGTGGCATTACAAAGTGATTTGGGGAAATGTGAATTCGCTACGAAATAAGATAAAAAAAAAAAACTGTGCTAGTGAGAAGTTTCAAGACCATCATCTGCTGCAGCTTAAAGCAAGGGGCCACCCTGAGGGAGTTGTGGTTAGGGCTAAACTGCTTATATCCCAGTGCACTGCACCCCCCTCTCATCATTCTGCCATCTCCCTCCACTCATTGGCCAATACCACAACTGAGAACAATGTCCCACCACAAATAGTCACAGCAGCACAGAGCGGTGAACTGCTTCATCCCAGCAAAGCAGCAGGCCTGGGTGGTGTATCCCCACGGCTGCACAAGGCCTACATGATTAGGCTGGGAAATCCTCTCCAGTGTATCTTCAACCTGAGTTTGGAATGTGGAAACAGGATGTGGAAAACATCCTGCATCATCCCAGTCCCAAAGAGACCAGACTGACTTTATCTATCTGTAACACCAAGCTCTCACTCAGCTGGAGTGCGATGAGAATAAGAATCTTCTACACCATCCAGCCTGTGCTGCTAAAGGAAAAACAGACAGAGCTGGGTGCTTGCACCTAGTGGACTGGATTACTACCTGACTGAGAGGCCTCAGTATGTGCGACTGGGAAACTGCAGGTCTGACACTGCGTTCAGCAGCACAGGAGTGCCGGAGCAGACAGTACTCTCTCCAGTCCTGTTCACCCTGTACACCTCAGACCTCCAATACAATTCGGAGTACTGCCTCGTGCAGACGTTTGCAGATGATACTGCTATTGTTGGATGTATCAGGAATGGACAAGATGAGGAGTACAGGAAGCTAATCCAAGACATTGTATCATGGTGTGACTCCAACCAACTACACCTCAAAACAACTAAGACAAAAGAGATGGTGTTGGATTTCAGACGGCCCATGGCTCACCTTGAGCCGGTAACAATAAAAGGGGAATGTGTAGAGATTGTCCAGAACCATAAATACCTGGGAGTGCAACTGGATGACAAACTGGACTGAACTGCCAACACAGATGCTCTATGCAGAAGAGTATAGAACTTCCTCGGAAGGCTGGCTTCCTTCACCATCTGCCAAAAACTGCTTCAGGTATTTTATCAGACTGTTGTGGCAACTTGTCCTTCTCTACTCACATCAATAACATCACTAAATCTGCTTTTTCCATTTAAAAAACATAGCTTGCCTCCGCCCATCACTTTTCTTATCTGCTGCTGAAACCTTAATTCACGCCTTCATCAAATCCCGACTCAACTACTGCAAGAGAGTCCTCGATGGATTACCCTCCAAAATGCTTAATAAATCACAAAACATCCAGAATTCTGCAGCACGGCATCTCACACACTCCCAACTCCAAGATCATATCACTCCCATCCTCCAGAACCTCCACTGGCTTCCTATTACCCATCGCAGACAGTTCAAATTCCTCCTCCTCATCTTCAAAGCTCTCCGCAACCAGGCCCCCTCATACCTTTCTGAACTACTATCAGGACAAAGCTCCAAACCTGGGCTTACTGAGCCTTCTCTGAAGCTGCCCCTTCTTTCTGGAAATCGCCACCACAACCCATCAGATAATGTACAGACCTGGCAACTTTGAAATCTCTAATCAAAACCCATCTTTCGAATCCTCTAAACCCATCTTTTTGCCTCTAACCGCTGTTTTTTCACCCACATGCATACCTTTCAGTTACCTTCATCTGTTTTGTTCATTTGTTCTTTCTTGTTGTTTCCTTACGTAAATTTGTTTTGTTTTATATTTGTACATGTTTTGTTTTAAACATTTTCATTATATGTAAGTGTTTTTAATGTAACGTTTTCAGTTTTATTGTATCTTCAATTCTATGTAAAGTGTGTGAGTACCTTTAAAAGCACTCTATAAATAAAATGTATTATTATGGCGCCCATTCAAAAGAATGGAGTCCCATATTATTCTTCACCTTTCTTTATTTATTATTATGGGCCTGCCAAGAACACACAGTGACATAAAACACACAGTGACATAAAACACACAGTGTCACACACACACACACACACACACACACACAGACACAGGTAATGAATATGGCTCAATTTTAGGATCGTCCTGCTCGGACACGCTTTGCCCAAAAACCTACCAAACTTCATGTGACGCATCGGGCGAACGTCCCGCACACACAAAAGCGATGTCCTGCACTCATCTTTCTCTCATCCCTTTTTCTCCTATTGACTTGCATTCATTTTTCACCCCATTGACATGAATACAGTTTCGGGAGAAGAGACTCTCCATACAGTGACCAAACCTTGTGAAACTTCACATGAGACCTCAGGCCATGCCCCCAATGAAATACCTATTTAAACTGAACCATATTGCCAAAAGTATTGGGACAGAGCTGCCATACAAAACTACGTGGACAAATGTATTGGGACACATACACACTAATGCTATGCTAATGCTTTTGTTCTGGAAATACTAATGCTAATACTATGCTAATGTTAATGCCAATGATAATACCATGCTAATGGTATGGTAACGTTAATGCTAATGCGATACTAATGCTAATACCATGCTGATGTTAACACTATGCTAATGCTAACATTATGTTAATGTTAATGATATGCTAATGCTATGCTAATACTGTGCTAATGCTAAAATTATACTAATGCTAACACTATGTTAATGGTAATACTGTGCTAATGCTAACATTATATAAATGCTAACATTATGTTAATGCTAATGCTATGATAATGTTAATATTATGCTGATGCTAATTTTATGTTAATGTTAATGTTATGCTAATGCTATGAAAATACTAATGCTATTTTCATGCTATGCTAATGTTAACATTATGCTTATGCTATGTAGGAGATGGTTGATATGGCATCTGAAGGGTGTTTCTTGGCGACAGGCCCATTTCAAATTTTCTAGTTATTATTATTATTATTATTATTATTATTATTATTATTATTATTATTATTATTATTATTATCATTATTATGTCTGGTGCTGTGTTCCTGGCTGTTCCTCGCACTCGGTGAACGTGTTAAATGGGTTAAATGCAGAGGACGAATTTTGTGCTGTTCACACTGTGAGCTGTGGTGTGTTCACGTATGACAGAATGGTCGCATTCACCTTTTATCACATTTCAAAGTAGGATATGGGCCCTTTATGCAGTACTCGAGTTGAGGGGGGAACAGGAGGGATGTCATCCCCCCTGAAATAAAAACAGTCAAAATCATCCCTCTTATAAAACGAACATCACCTCCGTTCCATCCCTGCTATTTTATCATTGAATGCATAAGTCTATTGAGTAAAACACAGAGATGGCATGCACGAATTGAGTAAAATACTACGAGTGAGATGGCATGCGCGAATAAAAAAATTCAGTTTACCAATTTATAAAATTTAGCTCAGTAACTGGCATAGCAGGTGACGGTGTTGATGTGATTTTAACATCATGGGCAAACAGCATGGACAGCTCGATCTGAGTGACTTCGGATTTAAAAGGGCAAAAAGTAACATTTGAGGTATGTCAAGAGTCAGAAATGTCACGTCATACTTTTTATAAGCCTACCATTATGCTACCAAGTAATCTGTGGGCATAGCAATAACAACACAGCTAATGATGTTTGTTTGGAGTTAAGCTTATGATAACGTAAGTTTGTGAAAATTCAGAATCTGATTGCTTTGGGAATAAATCCTTGCTAATGATTTAAAAGCAAGAGCCCGGAATATTGACAACAAAAAAACATGATTATGAAAATCTTTGGAAACTTCTATGAGGTTTTAAGTAAGTCACTTTTATCCAAACAAAATCTGAGTTTGTGCTATATATTTGCGTAATTTGTAAGATTCATTTTCAGATTTTGTAAATTGTTTCAATGGTTTCATTCTTTTGTTTTTGCATTTGAATTAAAATGGACTTGACCTGACTTGAGAGGATTCAGATGTTCATTTACAATGTTTTCTGAGGTTTTGTTTTGAATTTTAGTAGATGAATAGCCAAAAGATTTCAAAGTGCCATAAGTATGAAGCTGCACTTGAACCAGGTCTTTTGTGCATTTGACCCTATCTATGGAGCATGTGAAAGCTATGCCAGCCAGGAGCCTGACTTCAATTCTGAGGTGCCTTGGTCAGGATCAATGACAGGAGTATCTGACATGTAACATCCATTGTTTTAGGATAGTAGAATAAATTAATTATGTTTTTGCTTACAGAACGATAAACAGGGTACACAGTTGGTCTCCCACCATGTGCACAGTCATCAGCACAACATATATCTGATAAATGATAAAATTCACCATCCCCCCCTGATTTTACAACTCGACTACGTCACACACATGACTCATGTGATGCGTAGGAGGGACCGGGAATGATCGCATCTCATGGTATATAAGACAGGGTGACTTGATGGGGATGATGAGGACTCAAAACTATCTTCTGCCTGTGTGTGAGTGAGAGTGCTGATTCCAGTGGGAGTATGAACTTTTTCTGAGTAGCCCACCTTCATTCTCCCCCCTGCATTCTGAAACACAGCGCTTTTAGTCAATGCCAACCCCAAGGCTCTACCAGGCTGATAATGCTAGTGCTTGGGGGAGCCAGTGCAGATAGATCACCATTAACAGGCTCAAAGTAGCTCCATGCTTCATTTCTAGAATTCTGAGGGCCCTGACGTTTAAAACAAGACATTGAGAACTTTGAAAGTGCACAGAATGAATTTCGAGGAAATGCGTGGATTCCAGCTAGAATATCTGGTCACTGTCTACATGAGAATGAAGAGCATCATACAACAAATGGCATAAACTTAGCTCAAAAGAATTTACTACTCATTTGTTTTGTTCGTGTGCGTCAGTCGACTTATCGTGCCGGAAATTTCCCTGAAGGTACAGTCTTTATAAACTGTCTTTTTAATAAACTACCTGTGCACTTTCAAAGTTCTCAGTGTCTCGTTTTAAGTCGCAGACGGATTACTAACTTTTCTACATTCCACAAAAATGTCTCGGTTTATCCAGTCGTCCCTGTTTTGTTCCTTTTGCAGCCTGGTTGGTCATCCTAGTCCCATATGCTTGTATTTATATTTGGATTTAAAATAAAAACAAGTCACTATTATTGGTCCCAGAGGACATTGCTAATGCTATGAAACCAGTATCACATAGAGGCACAAAAACAGGAAAAATATAAATATAAATCTCCAAAAAAATACTCTATACAATACAGTAACCCCCACTTTCACTTGGATCAGCAGTCATGGATTAAGTCCATCGCGGACCTCCCGCCTCTGAGTATAGCTGGCTGTGATGTCCGGGCCTCGTGCGCCACACGATGGTTACTAAGACAATCAGACACCTGAAGGGAATAAACCTCTGCTGCTTAGCCCCCAAACATAAACAACCAGCACGAGGATGAGGGGCATGGCGCACAAGACCCAGACTAGAGGCTGACATTTTTTTGGGAATCCCACGGGATAGGAAACAAATAACGTGATTGGGACGGGACTGGAAAAAATTTAAGCGGGAGTGGGCGGGACCAGGAATTGTAGTAACACTATGATAACATGATACAGAAATATACCTTTTAAATAAATAAACTAATTTTGAACTCAGTACTAGTTGTCCTGTCTATTTATGCTCTCCTCCTGTTTGCTGTGTGTAGCTGGTTAAGTGAATGGCGTGCTCCACACACCCGTAGCAGTGGGTGGCGATAGTCTCAACCACCAATAATGTAAGAGAAGAAGCGGCTTCTTCACGCACTTTTTAGCCGCAAAAATCATAACCAAAATGGAGGCAGACGTGAAAGCTACGCTACAGCGACTACTGTCTGAAAATAATATGTCAGTTGTGCTCACGGATATTTATGGGCTGTCTGAAATAACAAACAAATTTACACGTTGAGAATGATGGCGTGAAAAGCAATACGCCAGCTGCAAGATTTGTAGACAACCGATTAAGTACTACTCAACCAATTCCTTCCTTCATAGTTAAAAAAGTCCAGCCACTGTAAAGTCAAAAATCACAGACGTGATGGCTCTATTTTTTTTTTACTGTAACTGACAGATTCCATCTGATTTCCCCCCAAATTTGTTAAGGGGTGGGATGGGATTTTTTTGTGGGAGTGGAATGGGAGAGGTTTGAAAATTCACTCCAGTGTCACCCTCTAGCCCAGACGTCACAGTCAGCTGTACACAGGGACGAGAGGTTTCAAAGTAGCCAATCCGAGAACGTTAATTATTTCTCATTGCTCGAAAGTTCTTGTGTTTTTCATTTTGTTCTTCTTAAAGCCCTGTACATGCCTGTGCTCTTGGAACATAACTGTAACATCAATGCTATATAAACAATGTGATGGATTTAAATACTATATATTAATAATATTAGAACTGAAATTAATTAATTAATTAATCAAAAAAAAAAAAAAAAGAACTACCACAAATAGTGGTTTGGAGTTTGTATGCAAAACTCCAAACCACAGAATAAATGGACACTAAGTTCACCCAATTACTTCCAGCCTTACCTACTTCAGCGTTCCAAACATAAGTGTCAACAATCTGCATTTAGACATTCAAACGGACATTATACATTATGCTTTACGTTGTGCATTATATGGACAAGTACTGGGACACACTTCTGAACTTGAATTCAGGTTCCTAATTTTCAGTGAAGGGCTCGGTCTGCTTCGTCAGACCAAGACGTTTTGGACAACGCCATGCTTCCAACATGGATCCAGTTTTGTGAAGAACCTTTTCTACTCCAGCATGACTGTGTCCCAGAGCATAAAGCGAGCTCCATAAAGACATGCTGGAGGAGTTCAGTGTGGAAGAACCTGACTGGCCACACAGAGCCCTTCCAACATCAGTGTCTGACCTCATAAATGCTCTACAGAATAAATGGACACAAATTCCCGCAGAAACGCCAAAAGAGTAGACGCTGTTAGAGCTGCAAAGGGGGACCGACTCCATATTAAAGTCTATGGATTTGAATGCAGTGTCATTAAATATGTCCCAATACTTTTGTCCATATCGTCTATGTTTACTGACTGCGAATTAAATATTCCTTTCATTCAGCTTTGAAAAGTGCATGTTAATGCCTAACATGAAAAGTGCATGTTAATGCCTAGCGTATGACAGAATGTTTTCCTGGAAAACCAGCAATTTCTTTGCTGTTTGAATGTTGCACTGTTGAAATAATAAAATTGCTGCTATGTACCAACTATACTGTGTAATTATTGGGCAAGCTCAACTACATACAGCGAAAATCAGGAACCAAAAATATAACAACGAATGTGCAAAGAGATTGAAAATGTGTGCCTTGTGGTTTGCTAGATTTCTCTCTAGCCATTTGATTAATAAGAGGAATTAACAGGGGACTCACTACACATGGGACCTAAAATGAAGTGTGCTATTCAGACAGTGCCATGAGAAAGTGAAGTTTATTTGACTAATGTTTTGTAGAACTCACAAGGGACAACTTACAAGTGCGCAGCCTGTACCTCCTCGAGCTCTCCCACTTCCAATTATAAGTAGGACTAAAACCGAACAATCCGGAAAGAACTGTATTTAAATTTTACTCGACACAAAGCTGATATCTGGTTAAAATTCTAAATGCAGAATATCTTTATAGACCAAATAATTATTAAAAAAATACTATTTGAATAACCAAAGTGGAAACACTAATTAGACACTAGTGGGACACTGCAGAGAGTGTGTTAATCTAATTTATGTAGCAATTAAGTTGTGCCTCAAACCTGTCCTGAACAAATATCTGCAGTGTGGCAGGGTACACTGTGTGTGTGTAGCATCCTGCTGAAAGAGGCCACTGCCACTGAAAATATGTGCTTGTTTACAATATTTAGACAAGCCACTGCTTCCTTCTTTCCTCAGTGGATTCTGGTGACATTTATTGACGCCCATTCACCCAGCTGTGTACACAATTTTTGATGTGGGAAAAGATCGGCATGGGTTTATCTGTGATGCACTGTGTGCTTTGACACACTTCTATCATAGCCTACTTTTTTTTTCTATTTGAGCAACAACTGCTTTTCTGTGCGACTGAACCAGATGGACTAGCCTTTGCTTTTCATGCACATTGACCTACCAGCACCATCTAGCCATCACAATGTGGCCCTTGTCAAAGCCTTTTAGATCCTTACACTTATATCCTTACATTTTTCCTACCTCAGATGCATCAACTGACTGATCACTAGCTGCCTGATATATCCTCGACAGGTGCCACTGAAACAAGATAATCAGTGATAGTTGTCATGTCCTCCGCTACCACCAGCGGGACCCCTCTGACTCAGGCTACGCATTGATTACTGGGGGCTTAATGCGGTCACCCACGCACACCTCCCACACCCACACCCTCACCCACACCCAGACTCGCTTCTACTTATTACAGCAGCCATCGATCAGCTCCGGGGATCAAGCATTTATGGCCACTCTGGACCCCAGTAATAGAGTGGGTTCACATAACACATGCCACGGGTCAGGTACTGGGCCTTACGCACTTTGAGTGTGTGCTTGGGTGTCAGCCCCCCGTCCTCGGACGCCTGCCCAGCTGGATTAGAGGGCGGAGATGGTGTGGGAGGGAGCACACACTACCATCACCTGAGCAGTAAAACAGTATAAGAGTCAGGCTGACATCCTCAGCCAGGAGTTAAAAGAGGACTTTCACCGTACCCGCCTGGCGCCCGGCTCCCCGCCCCTTGTGTAACCGTCCCAGCCAGCCATTGGGGTCCCGGATGTCAGGTCGCCCTAGATGGACGCGCTCGAGTCCAGGAGTGGGGGTGAAGCCCTTTCGTCCCCCTTCAGAGGCCAGTTCTGGGGGGTGCTGTCATGTCCACTGCCTCTACTACATCACCAGAGGGATCCTTCACCTGAGTAAGGGTCTGGGGAATCTTTGTCCCGCCTCCAAGTCTCCACATGTTGGTTTGTTTATGTTTGGAGCAGCACCTGGTAACACACCTGAGTCCCAGGACTCACACTTAATCACCATTGCTAGGTACCTGCTTAATCAAGCACCCATGTTACATCTGCCTTTGTGTTAAGCCTGGTTAGTAGTGGTGTGCGATACCACAAAATTTGGTATCGATCCGATACCAAGTAAATACAGAGCCAGTATCGGCGATACC
>JBBPDE010212058.1:0-14481 GCA_037974605.1 Nannopetersius ansorgii
TGTGTGCGTTTCTACAGCGTTAGCCTGAACTGTGTGCGTTTCTACAGCGTTAGCCTGAACTGTGTGCATTTCTACAGTGTTAGCCTGAACTGTGTTGGCTTTTAAACCATTAGCCTGAACTGTGTGCGTTTTTTATGGATAGTCGCGTGTCGTACAGCGTTAGCCTCCCCATGTATCCCAGGCTGAATCGGTTACTGGGACGTTTTGCAGAAATCTTCAGAGAGCGCTTCACCTCCTCCTCAGAGTGGGTCTCCTGCTGCATCTGCATAGAATCCCTAATTGTGATGGATTAGGCTGCGGCGCTCCGGCCCGGCGCTCTGTAATTGTTTCGCAGATGTTGCGGATGTGACATACATTAATAATCATCTCTGGCAGACAGAAATCAATGCCATCGCTGGAATCTCTCTGTGCGGGGGGAGGGGAGGTGTTGCCGGAGGGGGGGGGGGGGTCTCCTGCTGTTACCTCGCCACTCCGCTTCTCTTTGTTGTAGAAATAATAGTGGTATTCCACTCCTGCTGCTCTGATAGGAGGGAGTGGCCGGGCCGAGACAGAAATAGGCCACGATCCGGACAGAGTAGCACCTCTGGCACCGCGGCTAACTTCTAAAAAGAAATGCGGCAGTAAATCAACAATCTGACGTTCTGATCAGTGAAGCCTGCATTAACTCAGTTACTGTAATTTACCTCCTGCACAACCCAAACACTGCAGTACTGATCTGAGCCCAGTCAGACGGGTTCGATCTTGGGGGGGATTTTTGTCCAGTTAGTGTCTCTTCTCCAGGCTTTCATTTATTGAGGCACAGTTGAAAAATTTGATAGCGTCATCATACATGCGTTACAACGTTGTTTCAGCTTCGCCGCGTGTCTGTACTGACGGAACTCTACACACATTTTCAAGCCTTTTCTAACAGGTCCTCAAGATCCCAGGAGTCAGATTCAGTTACATAAATGCTCCACATCAGCGGCTCTGTTCAGCCTGACTAACTTCACTCATCACCTTCAGGCCGTACTGGAACAATAACCCTGCAGCTCCAGGGACGGAACGCACTGCAAGACTGAAATGTTTTGGGTAGCAAAACAATAAAACCAGCCGAAACTTGGGTGTTCAGGTACTGAAGTTCCTCATAAAGACTCCGGGCCTCAGAATGAGGTCAGCGTCTCTCCATTAGATCCAGACACAGGCCTTTGTTTGGTGCATCTGCTTCAAAAGAAGCAAGGGGCCCAAGGCACGCCCACAAAGGCCCAGTCCCCGTCTGTAAACACTCAGTGCCTGCAAGAGGAGCTCGGAGTGCAGCTGGTCGGGTTCGTCTGTGCGCTGGAAAATGCTGAGCATGCAGAGAATGTGGCCTTAGCTCCTGTTTTCCTGCACTTCACTCGACGGTTTTAGAGAAGCAGATTCGATTACCTGCTCTGGGGAACGGCGGAGCGATCGCTGGGCAAATAACACACCTGGGGCACAAAATGTCAACAGATCATTTTATGTGAGTCTGAGTAAAGTCTCACGTCTCTGAGCTGCAGGTCTCAGCTGTGTCTCAATTCTGAGGTGCACAATCGAGTCACATCTAGAGTCTGCGAGACACAAGTCTTATGTAATGGTGGTCCAGAACAGGTCTTGAGTTTTCAAGTCCCAGTCAGAGCACAAGGCTGCGGAGTTGTAGTCTATGAGGAGTCTCTGGGGAGTCTCTGGGGAGTCTCTGGGGAGTCTCTGGGGAGTCTCTGGGGGGGTTTCCGGGGGGTTCTTAGGCTCGGAGCTGTAGGTTTGAGAGAAGTCTGGAGTTTCTGGGGTTGAAGCCTGTGTTGGGTCTCCAGTCCAGTTAGGAGCTGAGTTCAATTCTCTGGGGAGCGAGTCTTAAGTCCTGAGTGTCTGAGGCTCAAGTCCGAGAGGAGTCTCTGCGGTTAGAGTCCCAGTGGAATGTTGAGTATTTAGTCGTGAAAGTATTTTAAGAACAATTAAACAAAACTTGCTTTATTATACAGGCTGAGTTCAGGGCACGGGCTGCAGTCTCAGTCCTATGGAGGTTATGGGTTCTAGGCTGTATTCCTGTACACCTGAAAAACAGAAATAACATCAATTCATCATTGTTTAAGGGACCGCATGCGGATTCCCAGAGCTGAGTGTTACAGTCTGAGTGGAATTGAGTCGAGGTTATGAGTCAGTCCTCATCTCTGTCATGTTGGTACTGAAGGAACAGTTCTATAGCTGCAGAACCACTTCTATAACTGCAGAACCACTTCTATAACTGCAGAACCACTTCTATAGCTGCAGAACCACTTCTATAACTGCGGAACCACTTCTATAACTGCGGAACCACTTCTATAGCTGCGGAACCATTTCTATAACTGCGGAACCACTTCTATAGCTGCAGAACCACTTCTATAGGTGCGGAACCACTTCTATAGGTGCGGAACCATTTCTGTTGGTATTCTGTTCAGTAAGAAAAGGAGTGAGTTTAAATGATAGAACTCAGACTAAAGTCACAGTTAATAGTTAAGCACACGTCCACTTTTAATTCCAAGCCCTGATTTCTATGAAGGAAAGGTAAACAGACTCAGTTTCCTCGACTCCCTCAGTTCGTTTCTAATGGCTTGGCAGGGGCTTTTAAACACAGAGTCAAACTGCTTCCTGTGTGGCGTCACAACATGCTGGTTCTTTTACACACCCACTCACACACTGACAACAGACGCTGTCCTCAAATACCCGCCCGCCTTGATCACGCCCACTTTTCTTTTCCAAAAGAGTGAGTCAACAGGAGTCTAACTTTCACACAGTAATTCATGCACTGAGCCGTTACACTCATAAAGAACACCACAAAAACTCCAGGAATGCAGTGATTAATATGTTTGAATGCCATCTAGGGATGGAAATGGATCTGTTTTTCTGACTTTGAACGACTGTGGGCAGTCTGGCTCACCTTTGTGTTGTTGTTCTTACAGGACGCAGAGAGGGCCGCCCTGTGAATGGACTCAGATCAGGCCAGATGGAAACAGAAAAGGCCAGGCATGAGACGGAAGAAAGTCTGACACTCACACAGCTCAGCACCACTCAGCAGGCAGACCCTCTGCGTGCCAAGCTACAGAATGGAAACCAGTCACCTGAAGTGTCCCCTCAGCAGCTCAACGGGGACGCCAGCTGGAGCAATTTCAAGGCCAGTGTGGGGGTCGGCTCGATGAAACGCCCCCGGGACGGCGGTTCAAGCCCTGGTATCATGCAGGGCCTGTTTGATCAGGGCCCGTATGGAATGAACGGTGAGGCGAAACTTGCTCTCAGTGAACAGTCTTCACTCGGCCTGCACCCGTCAAAAAAACTCTGCACTAATTTAGAGGTGAGCAGGGAGACGGAGCTGAGTCTGTGGGATATGAAAGAAACCGACGCAGAAGGTCGTCTGGACAAGCCAGAACTGCAGAAGAGAAACTGTTCTTATCCCAATGGGGATATCTTCTCACTGTCAAGGAACAAGCAGGTGCCAACGCCCAATGGTGCTACAGAGAGCCCTCCTTCAGTGGAGGGTTCGGCCGGTGACCTGTTAGAGAAAACCTTGTCTCAGTATTACCCAGAGCACGTGTCCATCACACCGCAGACAAGCTCATCTCAAGCGGACAGTGTCACTAGCAACCTGCACGAGCAGGCCACCCCCTCACCATCAATTACCTCAGGTTTTCCCATTTCAGCCTCTGAGCCTCTGGCCAAGAATGGCTACGAATCTGCCCTCATGGTGAACAAACTTTCGGGTAGCTTTGGGGCAGAGCAGCAGCAGCCGCAGCCTTACCCTCTTGTTGATGCACCAGCCCTGGAAGCAGACTCGAAGAATGAGATGGGTGAGGGGTCTGGCATGGCCCCACAAACGAGCAAAACTGACTGTTCACAGGCACCGAATGGCACAGAGTGCTTTCCCAGTAACCCGGAGGGTTTAAACGTGTTCCCCAAATCCAGCCGGGACTTCAGCAAGGAGTCTTACCCCCTGCCGCCACTGCAGGCAGGCACTCCAGCCCAGACTGAAGGGGCTGGCAAGTTTAGTTCGTTCAACAGCCAACCTGGCAATCACGCCCCCAGCACTCTCACAGGCCAGCAGCACTTACAGTACGGAATGCAGCAGCACCAGTCAGACGCTTCCTGCTCCAGTGATGGAAGCCCCCTGGGCCCCAGAGTGTCTGCTTTGTCTGTGGTTCCCCATCCTCTTCCTCTGCCACAGCAAAGTGTTGAACCTCAGACCGGAGGCAGCATGCTTGACCCCCAGGCAGGCCCGGCAACTCTACAGAATCAGTGCAGCCATCAGGAAAACACACTGACCCTCCCAGGCCAACCGGAGCGCTCCACAGAGACAGCAGCTCTAGGACAAGAGATGGGTTGGATTGATCTAAACTCTGCTCTTGGGCCACAGCGCCCTGCTAGCCAGCCACAGATGTGGAAAACAGAAAACAGAGGGGTCCCACTGAATCAGGGCAGTCTGCAAGACTCAGACCTTTCTTACAACTTTCAGGGGCAGAGTTTCGGTCAGCCCAACTTCCCTCCACAGCAAGACTGTCAGATACAAAAATGCTACAAACATGCAACACCTCCCATACAGCCTCAACACAGCTCTGCCCCAGAATGGCAACCTGGAAACACCAATGCTCCTGGTATGCAAGCACAGCCTAATGTGCATCTCAACAAATTTCCGCGCATACAGCATCAGTGTAATGTTCCTCAAGAGCAGGCGAGCCAGCAAGTTCACCCCCAAATACAAGACAGATTATGCAAAAATGACTTGGAGCAGATACTATCACCTGACTATCTGCTCCAACAACCTCCGCAGAGCCACCAGCAGTATGAACCTCATCAGCAGCCAGGCGGCGCCCTGCAGTGCCAGGATGCTCAGTCACAGGATCCCTCTCAGGGCCAGGGGGATTCCCAGATAAAGCACAGGCAGAAAACGGAGGGCTTCGTAACCTCAGAGACGTCATCCCCAACATACAGGTCACCGAAACAACCAGGTTCAGTCCAGACAGGTTCCAATCCAAAAATAGGATCTAACTTCCCGTTTTCCCACCCTCCCAACTCCCAGCCTTCGCCTAATGACTTGTTTGGCTTCGTTGATGCGTCAGAGATGCCAAAGCAGCAACAGAGGCAGTACAGGCCAGATTCCAACACTCCAAAGCAATATTCCCAGGAGCCTCTCAATCACAGGCTGCCCAGCCATTTAGACTTTCAGCAAGCGCCACGCTCACAACCACAACCTCACGTACCAGATGGTGCTCGTGGGCCACAGATGGCAGCCCAGATGTTTTCTAGAGCTGAGTCACAGGAGTCCTGTGCCCAGTTCCAGAGACAGTTTCTTCAGAGCCCTGACTTTCAGACACACACTGCCCTGCGAATGCTCTCCTCACACAAGCAGGAACGGCAGAGCTGTCCCCAGAGCCCCAGTCGCATCAGACCCGACTTCCAGCCGATTAAACATGAGAACGGCCCAAAGTATGAGGGCCTGGTCCAAATGCCAACCCCTCATATGCAACAACGGGATACAAGCAGCATGCTAGCTACAGTTAAGCAGGAACGGCCATCCTCAGCCTGCGAGGAGAGCAAGAAGAGCATCTTGGCCACCATGGAGCAGCAGTTACAGCAGTATCAGCCTTCCTCTGTCTTCGAGAGGAAGTCTCTAGTCATCAGATCCCCCAATAAGGTGAAAGTGGAGATGGCTGGGGGGGTTACGGTTGTTTCCTCCAACCTCAATGGCAGCACAGAGGAGCAGCATAAACATTCAGATTCAACTCCCAAAAAGTTCGAGCCAGGACTGCAGACTTTCCTGGACTCACCCATGAAACTACTCAACACTCCAATCAAGAATTTGCTGGACACCCCTTTGAAGACCCAGTATGATATTGCTCCATGTCACTGTGTTGGTAAGAATCTCACAGTCAGTGCAGATATTTCCATGATTGAGGTTTATTTGACCTTTTGAATACAATGTGCAAAACAATACAGTAATTCATCCAATGGGATAACGTAGAAACCTTCTAACACAGTATCAAACAGCTGATAAAGTACCTGAAGTATCTGTGTACGTAATTATTAAAGCTGTGTGATTTATGGGAAACCAATGTTAGTCATTTCCCACTTCAGTACACTGTGCACAATCACGGCTGTTCTGCTAACGGTACTCTTTCATTATGCCTTCTATCATGCTTTCCTCAGAACAAATCAGTGAGAAGGACGAAGGCCCATATTACACTCATCTGGGATCGGCTCCAAATATAAGGGCAATCCGAGAAATCATGGAGAAGAGGTGACATTCTAATTCTTCACCAGGATGCCATGAGTCTTAGCCAAACCTGCACAGGTAGAATGACCTGAATTTGATCTTGTTTTCCTCCCAGGTCTGGGCTGAGCGGCAGTGCTATAAGGATCGAGAAGGTTCTGTATACAGGCAAAGAAGGCAAGAGCACACAGGGCTGCCCCATCGCCAAATGGGTAAGTCATTTATCGGCTGCTTATGATATCTGCTGACACTTGGCACTACAGCATTCCTCTGTTCTCCGCAGCTCTTAGTCCTACACACTGAGGGACAGAATTGCTTGTATATAGCACCCCCTGTGGGAGGAATAGTGAAGAAACAGAAATGTAATCCTTGGGTGTGTGTGACACACAGGTAATACGACGGGCCACTGTGGACGAGAAGCTCCTGGTCCTGGTTCGAGAGAGACCTGGACACTCTTGTGAGACATCATGCATTGTGGTGGTGATCCTGATATGGGAAGGTATCCCCACCAGCCTGGCGGACCAAATGTATGTGGAGCTCAGCGACACTCTGACGAAGCACGGCACCCTCACCAACCGCAGATGTGCCCTCAATGAGGAGTAAGGAGACGACCATGCTCCCACAGCAGTAGCCCACAGACTCGTCAGATACATTCAGTTTCAGCACTCACAGGAAGTCTCACACATCACTTTCCGGTTTCTGACAGGATTGGGGCCTTTTACACTTGGGTATCTTTATGCAATGCTGCACTGCAACACTACTACAACACTACTGATGCACTAATGATAGTCACATTATGAGTGTGATGGGCCATGTTCCAGGGAGTAGAACCACTGACCATTAATTGTCCACAATAATTCCTTGCTTGAAGAGTAACTGTGATTAGTTATTGTTGCTGCACTGCTTGGCACTGAAGCGGCTTTTACAGTGTGTTCTGTACACTGTACCACTGTATATATGACAATAAACCTTACTGTTTATTCTCATCAGGAGGACATGTGCATGTCAGGGTCTTGACCCAGACGCCTGCGGGGCTTCCTTCTCCTTCGGCTGCTCCTGGAGTATGTACTACAATGGCTGCAAGTTTGCCAGGAGTAAAGTCCCAAGGAAGTTCAAGCTGCTTGGTGATGATCCCAAAGAGGTACAGCAGAACCCATCGAATAAACCAGCCCCATACACACAAACCTGCGGTCATTTCAGGTCTGGGCTCACGCGAGTCTTCGGGTTCTTTTACAGGAGGAGAAACTGGAGAGGAGTCTTCAGGGCCTTGCAACCATTATGGCTCCAGTGTACAAGAAATTAGCACCTGATGCTTATGGAAACCAGGTAAGCATTCCAGCTGATTTAATAACAATATCACAGCTACGGCGCTGAAGCTCCTGACCTGAGGATTCTCAGATTCCAAAGTTTAATGAAATTCCAAACATTTAACATCAAGTAAGGAGTCAAGTGCTGATACCCTGCTTCAGATTAGCAAGGATATGGAACAGAACCAAAACAATGTTTGTTAGTCCTAGAGTCATTGTTTTGACCCTAGTGGTACAGGGCTTTCCTCACTCTGGCAAGCAAACAGTTAAGAGCCTTAAAAACAGCACCTCCCAGGAACACATCCAGCACAGACCATGATTAAAGCATCTTTATCTTTGCTTGTAATACTCTCTGCTGTCCTTGTGTTTCTTAGGTGGAGCATGAACACCGAGCACCAGACTGCCGCCTGGGCCTGAGAGAAGGCCGTCCGTTCTCTGGAGTCACGGCCTGTCTTGACTTTTGTGCCCACGCCCACAGAGACCTCCATAACATGCCAGGAGGCAGTACTGTGGTAGGTCAAGGAGACGATGTCTGATAGGCACTCTGTTCACCACCACACAACTGACTGCAGACCAGTCTCAAACCACAAAATACAAAACTGTTCGTGATGACAAAATCCTACTACCGCCCTGAAATAAAAATTAGGAGAGTTTAAGAACCTTGCTGCTCTTCCGTAGCCTAGCAGTGCACCAACAGCTACAGAAGATCCTGTAAAACAGGGGTGTCCAAACCTGTTCCTGAAAAATGGAGTCAAGCACAACTGATTCAACTTAATTGCGAGGTTTCGTTAGTGTGTTTGAGTAGGAACTATCAAACTGTGCTGGACACTAATCCTCCAGCTCAAAAGCTCCTGGAAAGCCCTCGCCAGTGACAGCAGTGGCCGCGACTTGGTTGGTCTTAGTGGAAACTGCTCGTTGCTGTTTCTTCGACTGTTTATAAAGATGTCGAGAATAAAATTGTGTCGTTGGCTCAGAAAAAGCCATACCTGTATATCTGTAACCTAATAAACGCTAGTGGGGGGGGGGGGGGCGCAAATCAGTGACCAACTGGGATAATCAATAACCATTCATAAGACAATAATTAATGAACATCTTTAGTTCCTCATGGCCTCTGAGATAATCACTCTGCAACTTAACAACAGAAGTTTATCTGTAATGCATGTTTTTATATTTCCATGTTGACAAAAATAAAGCAATAAAAATAGCATCCCTTGGGATGAGCAATATGACCTGAAGCTCATTCAGGACAGTATTGCAGACTCAGGTCTCCCTGTGTCCTCCTGCACTAGGTCTGCACACTAACACGGGAGGACAATCGCGAGATCGGGAAGATTCCAGAAGATGAGCAGCTGCACGTGCTGCCGCTGTACAAGCCTGCGTCTACAGATGAATTTGGCAGCGCCGAGGCTCAGCTGGAAAAGACCAAGAATGGCGCCATCCAGGTCCTCAGTGTTTTCCGCCGGCAGGTGCGCATGCTGGCAGAACCGGCCAAGTCTTGCCGGCAGAAGAAACTGGATGCCAAGAAAGCTGCAGCTAACAAGCCGTCTCATGCCAACACTCTCAACAGCAAAGGGGACAGCACCCAGCCGCCCAAGCAACAAAAACAAAGCTCTTATGAAAGTGTGTGTCAGAACACCCCTGCAGCAGGTACTGCCTCAAACACGCCACAGTATTTAAATGAACACGCTTGTGAAGAAATGACAAGATCAGTTCTTCACAAAAAATCAGTATTCATCAATTATTTTGAATAAAATTTGAGTTTATCCCTCACATAATCCTCCTTTCAACAGGTGCAGTTCCAGGTAACCACAGCGCACCACTCCAGCCTGGGCCGCACCTTCTAGCTGCCCATAATCAGCCTCAACAACAGCACCAGCAGATGACCTTCTCCAGCCCGCTGTCTCCTGCCAACTACCCCAGATTCCCCAATGCTCCAGGATCTTTCCCAAGCACTTCTAAACAAGCCAACATGTTCCCTCAACCACCTGGCTCAGCAAGTCCCTACCACTCCCCTTTACCTGTCCCCAGTTCCTATATGAATGGCTCAAATCCACCAAGTCCTTACCCTGGACCTATGACACCTAACAATCTGTACCCTGGTTACCAATGCAATGGAGGTATCCCAATGGACAACTACCACCCTTATTATCCCAATCCAAAGCACATAGACATGTACAGACAACAAAGGCCGTCTCTGTATTCCGAGCAACAGTTTGGGCCACACCAGCGTTATGGTGTTGACTATCCGTCATGCTACGGTGACCCAAGTTTACCCATCAATGGCTATGGCAGCTGCAACATGAGACCCAGCATGCATCCCATGGGGCACTATCCCGGCTATGGTCCCAATGGTGGCACTGATGCACAGTTTCTGGAAGCCATTTCCAGACCTCCCTCAGCCCACCCAAACCTGGACTATGCAGCTGCAAACAAATGCAGCCAGTTTGGAAGGTACCCCAATCCCTTCCTGGCCCAGAATTCTCAGATGTTCCCCCCAAATCTGGATCCCTTGAGTATGCAAAACAAGCCAGACATGGGCTTGCACAGAGCAAACGGGATCCCTCAGGTGCTTCCCAACTTGAGCGGTGAATGCTTGAACCCCAGCCATTGCATGGGCCTGCCCAACGGAAGCCTCCCGCCCCTGATGATCAAACAGGAGCCGGTCATGCCAGCGCCCAACCCGAAGGAGGAGGACGTGTGGTCGGACAATGAACACAACTTCCTCGATCCGGAGATTGGCGGGGTTGCGGTGGCACCCAGTCACGGCTCGATCCTCATTGAGTGCGCCAAACGGGAACTTCACGCCACCACTCCGCTCAAGAAACCCGACCGCAACCACCCGACCCGCATCTCCCTCGTCTTCTATCAGCATAAGAACATGAACGAGGCGAAGCATGGTCTAGCACTGTGGGAGGCCAAGATGGCCGAGAAGGCGCGGGAGAAGGAGGAGGATGCCGAGCGCGGTGTCGACAGCACACCCAGCAAGAGCGGCGGCAAGAAGGCGAAGAGAGAACCCCTGGAGCCTTCCGAAACCTCAGAGCCGCCGTACAAGCGCTTCATCCAGATGCTCGCCGAGAACTCACAGTCCAGCACCACCAACACCTATGTCAGCTCCGCCCCCTTTGCCTTCACCAAGGTCACCGGGCCTTACAACTGCTTTCTGTAGGACCTGCTCTCGGTTTACAGCGTCAGCCAAGTGAAATGGTGCTACAGTATTGTGTTGCTGACCTCAGGCCAGTAGCTGTATTTGACCCTGAAACCTTTCAGCTTCAGTTTCTGCGAGCCGGGGACATCCGGTCAGCGAGAGGTCACACATCAGGTCATCAGCTCTCGAAAGATCCAAGCTTTACTGATCGACCCTCAAACCTATTTATTTACTGTATGGCTACTCTTTCGAGTTCACACTGTTCTTCTCTGGTGCTGCAACAAATGTTACTGGAAACGAGAGTTCCATCTTCAGTGGCTTTAATTTTACAGTAAAACAGAATTTTATCAGAAACTAGAGGCTAAATCACTTTCGCGGTGCTAAGGGAAGAGTGTCTTGAATATACACTTTTCTGTTTTTTTGTTTAAATGCCTTCATGTTAAAAAATAGCTGTTACCTCATTGATGCTAAGCAATTATTTTCATGACTCAATTAGTAGCAATTAAGAAACATTTGTTAGTGTTTTTTTAAAAAAAAGCACTTTTGACCACGAGGTGAACGTTCCTCGACCTCAAAGCTCAAACAACTTGGACGTTGTGGTTTAGGATGCCGATCAAATGGCAAAAAAAACGTTTTGGTAGTTTTCACTTCTTAAAAGAAAGGTGAAGTTGAGATTGATTGACAGGACGGATCCCTGGTGCTTCTCGGTCTCTCAGTCCTTTACATGTGCTTTATTTTTACTGAGCCGTTCTCAAGGTGCGTTTTTTCAAACAGTAATATTTTAAAGACAAAGCGCAGGAATGGGGACGTGACCCTGTTAGCGAGCGCTAATTCACTGTCCACTATGGTTTCAGAGTGACTACACACACACACACACACACACACACACACACACACACACACACACACTCGTGTGGAGTCGGGGAATTGCAGTTGTCGCAGTTGGAATCGTGTCCTCACTGCATTCGTTAAGGAACGTGCGACAGGGTTCTGTTCCCTGGTCCCACCGTTTCTAAGGCAGCTGGCTTGCTGTGTGGGGGGTGTGGGGGGTGTGGGGATAGCATCAGTAATTGTAATGTAGGTGTATGATAAACACACAGAGGTGAGATTTGTACAGTAAATTAATTCCTCTCTTTAGGTTTTAGCTCTGTAAAGGAGAGAAATATCTCTTGGGGGTTGAACTGCTTCGTTTAAATGGTGCTACTCGACCTGCTACAACACGTTAATGTGAGTCTTTCTCGGGAGGGGGCGGTGTGGGGGGGGGGCGGTTGTGGGGAAGGTGGGGTTTTGGGAATGATGTACAGAACCTACTTGTCATATACCTCAGAACGCTGTTTGGCAATAGGACTACAGAAGGTGTCTCTTCCTTTCCTCTCGAACACTCGAGGCGACGGCGCCGGGACCTCCCCACCCCCAGGAAGTACCGCTGGAACGTGGAGCCACGACGGAGCGGCAGAATCAGGGATGTTTCCGCGCTGTCGCCGCCTCTTTTCTGTCAGGGAGCATTTTTGTTTCCGGTCCCTGAGATTTTCCTGTAAATACTAAACACGCAAACTTTATAATGAAAAATTCGACTTAAAATCTGCGGTTATTTGTACGGGTTTCAGTGTATCGCCGGCAGAGCGTTCCGAGCGTCGACCGAAGGGAAGGGCGAGGCGTTCGCTTTTCATTTAAAAGATAACCAGGGCATAAATAAAGCAAAAATGATTATTAACCACTAAACATTCATTCATATAAACCCCCCCCCCCACCTCTCCGACCCCCCTCCCGAGCACCGGTCACAAGACCCTCGGGCCAATAGAGTTTATCCTGAGAGCACTTCATTTCTTTTCCATCATAAAATAACTTGATGAATTAAAGCAACAGTTTACGTTTATTTAAAGCTGTAAATCGTATAAATTATGCCACGTCGTGTAAATTCACGAGTTTGTTCATCATCGTTAAGTTCGGCCCCGGTGTCGTGATGTCAATGTTTTTTTTAGGTGTAGTTTGTTAGTTGTATCCATGAGATTCTCGTTTAGCCATCAAAGATCTTGCCCTTCTTTGGTAATCAGGTTCAATCGATTAATTAAAGATTAGCCCCTCCCCCTGTAACAGGGCGGATGTGTGCCAGGCCCCGTCGGCGGCGGAGCGTCAGAAGGTTCTCGTTATGTAAATGTGGAATGTCGTGGTGTGGGTCCGAGCGGGGGGGGGGCGGGGCATGTGGTGGGGCGGGGCGTGGGCGGGTCATCAGGACGTGGCGGTGAAAAGCAGAGCCATACTTGAAGACGCTTCAGAGTGTTTGAGTTCAGTCAACTTTACTTGAATGACGACGCAGGGTTGCCCGGCAACAGTGAGGGCTCTTACGCTACGCTAGCGTTTACATACACGTGTCGTATTTTGCAGTTTGACACTAAACGTTTCACATGTGGGTTTTCTGCCTCGGTCCTGATCTTCTGTTTGTCCGTTTTTTACTGCTTCCTCCCTCTCCGATCTCATCACGCTTCTAAACGGAATCTGTGGACGGACGGATATAAATACTGTAAGTATTGTAATGTACTGAAGTACTGAATGCAGTTTATTTGAAAGCTGTTTATTATATCATTCCTGATATTGCCGAGATGTGGGTGTTTTTAATAAAATTTATATTTATTTCAAGCATTTCGGTCGTCGGGTTTCTTTATTTCAGGCCCGACCACAAACACAGAGCTCTGCGTGGAAAGACCAGGAGAGACTTTTCACCGCAATTCAGTCTTTATTTACCGAAAAACAGCCGCAGGTCCAGAGGGGCGGGGCCCAGGGTCCAGGGGGGCGGGGCCCAGGGGGGCAGGGTCCAGAGGAGAAATGTTAGGAATACAACTGAACTCTACCCCCTGAACTATAGCACTGTGTAAAAGTCTTCACCCCCCTCAGTCTGATCTTCAATGAAATGGAAGAATCTAAACAGATCTGTCCAGTTTAAAGTCGTGTCGGGGGGGTGCAGTGTTTAACCTCTGACCCAGTCTGTGCTGCAATGCAAGTGTTTATGTCGGGGGTCCGGCGTGGTGTGGGGGTCACAGGAAATGCCATTTATCCACTGCAAAAGAAAGACAGAAAGCACAGTTACACACCGCTGACGGCCGACAGCGTGGCGATCAAATTCAGGGCTGCATTTTTAGGGCCGAGTTTCGCAGTTCAGCCACTTCTTTCTGATCAGCTTTAGAAAGAAATAAAGCTTTAAAATAAACGTTCACCTTCAGCAGGAAGCGGCAGAGCTTCTCCGACCTCAGGAGCCTGAACCAGCCGATCAGCACACACACACACACACACACACACACACACCATTAATGACCTCTTCACGCCGATCAGGTAACAGATCACTATATACAGTATTCTCCTGCTTTTCACAGGGTTCCGCTCCAGGAGACCCAGTACAGAGTAAAACCGTGTTGTTTTGTTTATAAAGTGTCTATATTTACAGTGTAAACCCAAAATCTGCCCCCAAACCTGCTGTCAGATCACTTTAATTTCAGTATAAACTCAGTTTAATGCATCACCCTTAAAGAAAATGGAAAGGTAAATAAAAAATCAGAAAACTTTATTTCTTTAAAAAAATGCTAGCATTAGCATTAGCAGTGTGCAAATACTCGTCCACAAAAGAGCAGGACACTCTGAACTGAGCGTCAGCAGTCAGGGACAGGACAGGAAATACCAAAATATCAGGACGAGACACAGGGTGTGTCCGAAACCGCGCACTAGCGCCAGTGCACTGAGGGTTAGTGTGTAGTGCGCACTGCTGTGGGTCAGTGCACTGAGGGTTAGTGTGTAGTGCGCACTGC
>JBBPDE010212088.1:0-14478 GCA_037974605.1 Nannopetersius ansorgii
CAACCCGGGACTCGAACCCAGGACCTTCTTGCTGTGAGGCAACAGTGCTAACCCCTGCGCCACCGTGCCGCCCTTGAACTCAAAATATGTGACATATATCATCCTGTCTATTGTCTCATCGTAATCCGTGTCTAGACCTTCGGTGCTGTTCTGCCTGCAGTCGTGAGTAATTTGACTCTGGAGGTCAAAATACTCACGTTGTTGTCTACTCAAAGTGAGCCTGCATTGACTGTGAGGCAATGCAAGTAAGAGGTCAGTATGGCTTTTTGTTCATCTGGAGCTCATGAATAAAGCAACCATCTAAGGATGACCTTTCTTCTCCCCATCACTCAGTGTGATTCTAGCCAGTGTGGGCGTCCATTAGCAGATGTAATTAAATAGGCCCATAATGTTCTCCTCCACTCTTCGATTAAAGCACCCCAACCAGTGGGAATGGATATATAAACCTGATCAGCTGTTCCAAACCACTGACATGTGAAATGAATAACATTGATTATCTCGTTATAGTGGCCTCTGTCAAGTGGTGGGATGTAATAGACAGTAAATAAACAGTCAGTTCTTGAAGCTGATGTGCTGGACAAAGACAAAATGTGCAATAATCTAAGGACCAAACTGGATGACTAGATGCTGGGTCATGACATCTCAAAAACAGCAGGTCTTATGGGATGTTCCTGGTATGCAGTTGATAGTACCTAACAAAAATTTTCCAACAAAGAACAATGGTGAACATGGGTCATGGGTTCAAAAGGCACGCTGATGCATGTGGGGACCAAAAACTAGCCCATCCATTGTTATCCCACAGAAGAGCTTCTGTAGCACAAACTCCTGAAAAAGTTGCAGCTTGCTGCTTATGGGTCTGTGTAGCTGCAGACCAGTCAGAGTGCCCTTGCTGACCCTGTCCACTGCTGAACGTGCCAACACTGTGAATGATGTTGTTGTCCAAAGACGCTCTAAAATGGTAACTCTACAAGTGAAAACAAAACTTGCATTTTTCCTAATGTAAGTCAATCTAAAATATTTTATTCTAAGTATTTTTGTAGAATGTCTATTGGTCTGTTAATTAGTGCACACTCTATACAGGTATTATTAATGATAAATAATCAAAAAAAGGAATGGATGGTATTGTTTGGACAGTGACAATATACAAATATCTTATTACCTGAATTGTACTTGATCAGTTTGGTGTATTAAGTTTTCTTCTTTAACTTTATACTGGATTTACAAAGCTAGTCTTTATACTGAAGCTAAAAATATGGAAACTTTAAAACAGCTGCTACTATTATTTTGCTACATGATCTATTTTTGTCCCTTTAATTACAGTGGATTACAAAGTATCCATAACTTCTTTCTTGTAACCTTCCCCTATAGACCTGTGTTATGGAGATCCCTTGAAATTGTAGATGTATGCAACCTCACTCTAGTTTCAGCCAGAGAATTTAGACTTCTTTAAGTGACACTTGGATTTTCAGTTGCTGCCTCTCTCACTGCTCAACATCTTGCTTGTGTGCTTAGTTTTGAGGGATGTCCTGTTCCAATAGAGGTCTGGATGCTGTGATGAACCTTACACTTTCTGATGATGTGCCCAGCTATGCCTTAACAGGACATTCTATTTCTTCTGTACATTTCAATTTTGCTTCTTACATCAGAGGAATTCGCCTTTGTCTTCATTTATGCTATGATTTTTTTTAGCAAAGAAAATGTCTCTTCCATACAGTGCTTTTATAAACAGAGAGACAAGCTTACTTAAGGCCTCACAAGTAGTACCTAATTATGTTTAATTATGTTTAATTGGGATTAATTTGTCATTTGTATAAACCCGGAACATCTAAATAAATGGCTCTCAACCTTTTCAACATTAAGGCCCATCTGTCTAACACAGCAAGTTGCCAAGACATACTCGGCCACATTAGATGGTATTAAATAACCAGTTGTGGACCAATGGCCTGTCTTGATTTTAGATCCGTGGCCCAATCAAAAGCCTTAGCGGCCCTTCATTGATCCACGGCCCATTAACCTTACCCTTTAAAACATATGGAAGTCCTCAAAATAAATGCTGTTTGAGGAAAACTACGTATATATGTTTTATAATCCAGAAAATTATGAGGACTTTTCAAGGGATTGAATACTTTTGCAAGCCACTGTAGAAGGTATGGCAGAGAGTGTCAGAAAACGCAGAGACATGTCTGTTTGAGAACATTTAACAACTCAACATGGTTTGAGAGAAGCGTGTGAAGATTCAGACATGCAGCTTGCTTCCATTACATTAGCTTTGCAGCTCCAGTGCAAAACAAAAGAAGCAAACATATCATGACTAATAGATGGGTTAAAAAGCAAGGGGTAAATTTTCTTAACCAGCATGTGTGTTTAGGCATTTAAAGGGTGTTACAATGTTACAATACATTATTACAGTTTAAAGCAGTTCTATGAATGAGGGTATGAAAAATTACTTGCAATCTTGACGATATCATTATTAGTGGTACTAAACCTAAAAGAGTAAGAGTTCATTAAGAACACACAAGAAATGCCCTTGTTGTACAGCAATGGTGACCTTTACATCTTGTCCTCTAGGCTTTGCTGGTCTTGTTGCATTAATAAATGTAAGTGGTGGTGATGATGGTAGCAGTAGTGGGCTGTGTGTGTATGTGTCTGCTTTGTGTATGTATGCATGTGTGTGTGCACTACAAAGCATGCTGCGAGTCAGATTACATGGCAGGAGACACAGTCCATCATCTTCCACTACATTTACAAACAGCATACACACAATGTAAATTAATTAGCAAAAATGAATAATTGATCTTACATGGACTTACAAACAACATGTGTGATTTAATACATTATGTCCACGGCTCGCAGTCTTTCTTTAGTGGAAGTGATACATCATTTAGCAACTGATATTTTAGTCCTTCCACATCCTTTTGTAACTTGAAATAGCAAGAGAATAAAGGTTCAGGCTCCTCTGATGATATACTCAGGAGGTCAGTATTAAAACTTTTTAATGAATTACTACAAGGCCGGTGCTCAATTTAATTCTCATTCCAAAGTTTCAAGTTCTTGGAAAAGTTGACTAATTACAGGCTTATAAGTTACTTTGAACAGCATGGAACAACGTAAGCTTTATTACTGAGTAAAGCAGGCTGTGTTTAGTTGTTGACTGGGCTTACACGCGGCTTAGATCCGAACAACTGCCAGGTGTCTACAGAAATGGGGAAAAACAGAAGAACAGATTTTATTTGTTGCTTAGTGTTGACTGAATGAAGGGGACAGTATATTTTATATTCACTCGAATAGCCCATTTGGATTTGATTGTAGTTGTCAGGAAGAAGCACTGTTCTTCACTCTGTCTGTGAAGTGTGTATGTCAGAGCCATTTCCTGTGCTTCTGGAGAGGGTTTCATACTTGGCACATTCTTCTCATATTGTGTCCAGAAAGACATTGCCTCATGCAAGAACCTTTGCTTTTATGTGCTCAAAGGAAGCCACATAAGTGTAATGCATTCAGATGTCTGAGCACAATTCCAGCCTGCCACATCACTTTTAGTCTAGCAGGAAGTCACTTTAAAGGCCAGAGCACAGCAACCCAACAACTCCAAACTTCTGTGTGTGATTAAAAGTGATCTCCTTATTCTTGTAAATAGTTCTCCCCGTTTACGCTGTACTTGAATCTTCTCTTCCGTTTACAGTGTTCTGAAATCTTCCTCACTGGTCTAAAATCTTCTCTCCCATTCACACTTTTTCAAAATCCTCTCCTCAATTCACACCATGCTAGAATAATCTCCCCTCATTGTTACCCTTCTAAAGTCCTCCTCCCTGTTTTCACACTGTCAAAAAATACATGATCCCATTCACACAGATCAAATTAATCTCCCCAGTGTTCTAAAACTCTCTCCACCCTTCACACGATTCTAAAACTCTCTCCACCCTTCACGCAGTTCTAAAACTCTCTCCACCCTTCACACGATTCTAAAATTCTCTCCACCCTTCACACGGTTCTAAAACTCTCTCCACCCTTCACACGGTTCTAAAACTCTCTCCACCCTTCACACGGTTCTAAAACTATCTCCACCCTTCACACGGTTCTAAAACTCTCTCTACTCTTCACACGGTTCTAAAATTCTCTCCACCCTTCACACGGTTCTAAAACTCTCTCCACCCTTCACACGGTTCTAAACCTCTCTCCACCCTTCACACGGTTCTAAAACTCTCTCCACCCTTCACACGATTCTAAAACTATCTCCACCCTTCACACGGTTCTAAAACTCTCTCCACCCTTTAACACAGTTCTAAAACTCTCTCCACCCTTCACATGGTTTTAAAACTCTCTCTACTCTTCACACGGTTCTAAAACTCTCTCCACCCTTCACACGGTTCTAAAAGTCTCTCCAACCTTCACACGATTCTAAAACTCTCTCCACCATTCACACGGTTCTAAAACTCTCTCCACCCTTCACACGGTTCTAAAACTCTCTCCACCCTTCACATGGTTCTAAAACTCTCTCCACTGTTCACATGGTTCTAAAACTCTCTTCAACCTTCACACGATTCTAAAACTCTCTCCATCCTTCACGCGGTTCTAAAACTCTCTCCACCCTTCACATGGTTATAAAACTCTCTCCACCCTTCATGCGGTTCTAAAACTCTCTTCACCCTTCACATGGTTCTAAAACTCTCCACCCTTCACATGGTTCTAAAACTCTCTCCACCCTTCACACGGTTCTAAAACTCTGTCCACCCTTCAAACGGTTCTAAAACTCTCTCCACCCTTCACACGGTTCTAAAACTCTCTCCACCCTTCACACGGTTCTAAAACTCTCTCTACCCTTCACACGGTTCTAAAACTCTCTCCACCCTTTAACACTGTTCCGAATTAATTTCTCCTAATTTACCTGGTTCTAATATAGGCTCCCTGCACACTGATTCATGTTTTTAAGCCAAACCTTCAGCTCTTCTAAAAGACAACTGCCATCATTACAGTTGGAATAGTATTGGTGTTGGTTATGCCTATGTGCTCTGACCTTAACACTGCAGCTCCATGACTTGCAGGAACAGGAAGAGTCCGCCATCTGGGATGAGCTTCAGAGAGGCAGAAGCTCAGGGCCACTGGGTCCTAACAGAGCCTTTCAACAGGCTCTCTGCTCCTCTGAGGGTACACAGAGGGATTTGCCTCTGAGTTAATTGGGCTCAGCATGGGCCTGCCTGATCCGCTCTCAAATCTGCCCACTTTGGGAGATTTCCTTTGAGCTGGAGCCGTGCGGCCTCAACCTCCTACTGCCTGCCCCAGGCCAGCTGGGGCCTTGAGAATGCAAGAGTTTCAGTCGGGCCGCTCACCTGCTGGAAATTACCAATTAAAGATCAGCTTATGGACTGGATGCTTTTACTGCAATATATGCATATTCTGTCAAACTGTAGCCTGAAAAGAATATACACAATATGCACAAAAGTATTGGGACAGACCTGTTTTTCAGGGTTTGTGCTAGGCCCATTACTTCCAGTGAAGGTCAGTCTTAATGCTTCAACATACCAAGACATTCTGGACAATGCCATGCTTATGTAACTACTGTAAATTCAGTTATAGTTACTGGAATTCAATTATAACCATAAGAGATTCACAAGCTTAATTAAAAATACTATCATCTATAAAAATGAGAACCTAACTTCATAACTCTGTAAATTGTCACTGTCCAAAAACAAAAACAAATATGAAAAATATCAAATAGAAAAGTATCTCCAAAATTCGACATAAAATGTAAGTAACTGCAAAAAAACGTCTGATGTAAGTTATTGTTTAGAAAAACACTTTATTCCAGTTTATTCTGGGGGACTTCTATCAGTCCATTCCTCATGAAAGTTTCACAGATTGTAAAGAGCACTCGCTACAATTATATAGATTTAAAAAGGGAGATACATGTTTTTCTTTAAACAGAGACAAAATATATGTGGAACATCTCTGCCCCCGACCTCGCCCTCTAGATTTCTGCCGGATCCCTTGAGAGAGACCCCTTTCTTGGTACTGCCAAAGCAGTTGATTTGATTTACGCTCAGGTTAAGATGACATTCCACCGGGACACACTGATCCTGTTCCCCATTGGTGGATCAGTTCTCCATGGTGTCAGCATTGTCATGACAAAGGACCGAGCTGCTGGTGGCAGGGGAGAGGGACAGGCCTGATGCTGGCAGATCTGTTGTGATGACAACATCCTGTATGGGCCATACACAAGCAGCAACCATCAACAGTTCTGTATTTACAGAAAACCTCGCGAGCATCTCCTGCCTGTCAGCCTCCTCTCACCCAAGCTTAATTAGCTGAAGGTCTGTGTTGACCCTGAGAAATACCAATTCTTTAGTCCATTAGAACGTCAGCATTATCGACAAGCTAAATCAATTCATTGCTGCTTTCTACTGTGGCGTGTGACTGCAGCTGTGTGTGAAGCACAGACAAATGCCTGTAAATAATATTGACTAATGTGGTGACAGAGCTTTGGCTGCAATCAGTAAAATTGTGTAATCACAGGCACTGAATCTGAGACATAATGAACAAAATAATGCCTTGATTTGATTCGTTAGGCTTCTTATTCTTACCATTCTTAGTGTTATTGTGTAGGAAGTGGACTACTATAACTTTTGATGATAGTGTCAAATAGGGCTACATAAATATTCAACAGAGTGCTTGAATATTGACAGTGTAATGCCATTATGCTCTTAATGTATTAAAATATAGGTTTTCTTCTTTATGCAAATTATTTCATAAGAATTATATTAGTATAGCAGTATGAGTGAAAAGTGAACTCTTTCAAATCTTTGCAGGAATTTTTCAAAACAATATTGTTTTTGTTGTCATTTGTTGTGGGAGTTACCTGCAGGGCTGACGGGCCTGGAGATGCCCAGGAGGCAAGAAATGCGAACACAGGGCTAATTCTCTCTAGTCCCATGGCCCTGAAACTGATACCTTACTGTCAGGTGTCTTGAATACTGGCCTTTTGTTATGAATTTGTCTCTAAAGAGCAAGAACATGAGCAAGGATGCTTGCAAGGGATAAAGCACTGCTTAACGTCTCTCCCCAAGTCTCTTTCAATCTTTATTTCAGATTGAATTTATTTTTGCTTTCGAAACAGTCAGTCCAGATAAACAAGGTTGATGCGGCCGAGCCTGTAGCTGGAGAATGATAGTACTGTGCAAAATCTTAGGCACCCATGGAAATTGTTTAAAGCCATTTTCTTAGCATGTAATAATGCTGTTCTGCTAGCAAATTTACAATAGAATTAAAGCATCAAAATCAAAATTTGTTTTGTTTGTTAAAAGTAGTTGTTTTTTGTGAGCTGTTAAGGAGAACACAGTTTCGGTTCCAGATTTCTCCTCGGTTCCTCACCAATCTCATTGGTGAGATATAATTTAATGAAGGACTGAGTCAAACCAGGTTTCTGATGGAAACAACAAGTAAGAAAGAACACAAAGAACACATTGGTATACATGAAATCTCTATTTGCTATATAATTGCTTTATAATATTTTTTGTATTTATTCTCTTCAGTTTTATGAAGTATAGAAGACTTACTGCTCATCTAAATAGCTTTTAAATAGCTTTAAAAGACCTTTCACAGTATTGTATCAGTATCAGTTTTGGCCCTTTGATAACAGCCTTCCTCATGATACTAAAAGGGTTTTAGTAAAGAACAATACCCAAGCAATTTAGTGAAAATCAAACAAAATACAATATTGTACTGACTTATACCCCTTTTCTGGGTCAATATCTTACCCAGATTGAATGTTTACATTTACATATATTATGTAGTTATGTAATATAAAAATAAATGTTTTTACAACTTTTTTGTTTTGCACAACTACATAGTTCAGTATTATCCAGTGAAAAACATTAGTCCAACTGACCCCAAAAATAGTGGGAACTGAATAGTAAGTGTAAATTCTGGACTTCCTCCAGGAGAAGTTTGGAAATAATTAATCTGACACATTCATACACATCACATTATAATATGCTGTTCATTTGTTTACTTGTACTTATAATGTAATCTCAACTGTGGTTTAGTTTTGATTTTTTTTTGTAAATATATGCTTGCAACCTAGATAAGCTTGTAATCTAGATAAACAGCTTCATCTTCATACAGTATACAGTATATTTAATAATATAGTAGGAAATGTTTTCCATACATTGCTAACCCTCCTGGTCCTAATCTGCTCAAGAGATGCTGCACAAATGGCCGACCCTGTGCTCTGACAGAAGCTTCCTCTTATGTCTGCAAGTCTATTCTTGTGTGATGGACATGTAAAGAAACTCTAATTCAGCAGTACAGCCAGCCAATAGAGTGATTATGTCTTGCTCATGTTTTCCTGCAGGTCGTCCACTTGTACAAATAATGGGCTGGTGGCTGGAGTACAGAGTCAGTATTTCCCAGCAGTGTTGGACCGAGAGTGGCAGTTCTACTGCTGCCGCTACAGCCGCAGATGCCCCTACTCTTGCTGGTGAGTGAAGGAACTTCATTAAATCGTTTAAAAATGCCCACATGTACATAAAATACATTATAGTTTATTCATGGTGGTCACATTTTAATTAAACAAAACCAATGCATTATTGTTTCAGTGTAAATTTGCCAAATATACTACATTTTTATACTACTACGTTTTTAACCAGTTTATTTACATCTCACCCTAACGCTAAACCCAACAGCTTTCCCTACTTTATCTGCATGTTCTCAATGTTGCTCTGCACATTGTGCCAAAATCCTCGTTTGTATCCAACAGGAAGACAACCGATGTTCCAGAATACCACAGGGAAGAGGGTGAAATGGTCATCCCAACCTATGGCTATTTTATCAGGGGGGCTGAGACCACCTTCAGCGGAGTGCTCAGGTATGCATGAGTGCCCTACTTCAAAGCAATAACAAATTCTTTAGAGCCTTTGTTAAGAATTTGGCCTCTGGCATTGTTCGCTTAACAGCTCCAGAGCCTGCCTAAACAGTGTAATAAAGTGAATAAAGTGAGTTGCATCTGCTCAGTATGATTAGAATGTGTTACTGTGTTGCAGGGATCGGCAGTGGAAGTACATCCTGTGCAGGATGACAGATTTTGATTGTGAATTTCAGAACCTCTAAGTCAGCTCTGAAGTTTGTAAAGCACCACACTTTTCCAGTGCATCTAGCTATACATACTATCCTTGAACATTTAATGTACATATGGCTTTACAGTGTATTTACATGATTCGTTTTTAATGCTTTTAATGTTCATGCACTGTAAACGTTATGAACTCATGTATTTTGTCCGTGTCATTTTATGTAATCCTGCATGATTTATAGGATGTATAATCCAAGTGACATCAGCATGAAAAAACAAAACTAACTAGCCATGCTAAAACCGGAGAGGTTTACATTCAAGATTACTTGTCTGCATTTCTTAGAAAATACACTCTCAGTGCCAGTTTCCTATACGCAGTCTAAGACTGACTCTAGACTACAAAGAATGTCCAACAGCGAGTGTCTATTGGCACTGTAGGCCAGTTTAAGGCTTTTTATGTAACATTGCCTTTATGTAACAATGTTGCCTTTATACAAATAGGCAACAGAAAAATACTGTATAGTGTCAAGAAGAGTCAGATTTCTTTTATTTTTGCCAATATTGTTGTCAATTATGCCAAATAATCCCTTGAAATATCCCCTATATTCAATTAATGAGGAGAAAGAACTCAGTTTTGTAAAGTGTTACGAAACCTTCTCTGTCGATCTACAGTGAGAGACATTAACTACAAATGGAGAAAACCTTGAATGCTGGTGAATCTGGAGGCCAGCCTACTAAAGTTCCTCCAAGAGAACAGTGACAGCTCTACTGGCACTCTTTGGTCACCTCCGAAATTGAGCAAAAATGGTATCCATGGGAGAGCTGCAAAGTTTTAACCAGGAGGAGCATAAAGGCTTATCTCACAATCGCAAGGGAAATACTTTGATGATCTTGGGATCATGTTCTGTTGATTGATAAGTCAAAAGTGAAGCTCTGGCAGATCCTGTTATATCTGGGATAGGGCTAACACAGCATTCCATAAGCAGTCAAACATGGTGATGGTAGTGTGATGTGTGGAGATGCACTGCTGCTAAAAAAATTGAAGTCACTAAATGAAGTCATCACTTGTGCTGATCCAGGAAATCAACAAATATTTGTTCACAAATTGCAAAATTAAAGGATTGACACCTCTAACATCTGTCCAGTGGTTTGTTATATTTGTATCAAATGTTTAATAACTGATAAACCCTTAGAGAGAGACTGGTTCTCATGTAAAGCAGTAAAGTGACATTTTCTTCATCACTGACAGCTTCCATTCACAGGATAAACACTGCAGTACAATATAGTTCTCCATAACTACAGCAATTACAGTTCATTTGGCTCTACTTCACCAATATTAAGTCTGTATATGTTTCCTGCAGGGAAATGTGTGGTGATAACAACAGAAAGAATGAAAGAGAATTACAGGTTATGTAAAGTTGTTTGGGTTTTGAGGCCATTCTTAAACCTGACTACAATTAGGTCTGGTTATATTTCTTTCCAAATGATTATTTAAATGAATGGTTCTCATGTGCAGATTCTTGAAGATAACCCGAATGCAATACAACATGTCAGTTATTTATCCACATATAAATAACAGAGGTGAGTGGTGAAGCCAAGCACAAGTAGAACAAATGACTTGATTGGGAGACTGGGAACTGTAGTGAAACATATTTGTACATCCAGCACCTAGGTCAGGTACTGATGTTGGTTGATTAGTTCTCGATCACAAACACAACTACAGCTATTGGGTGGAGCTTCATCACTCCAGAACACAGCTCCACTACTCTACAGACCATTGCTGAGAGAGTGTATAACTGTCTAGATCAGTGGTCCCCAACCTTCATTTGGTCACGGACCGGTTTAATATCAGAAACTGTGTTCACGGCCCGGCCTTTAAGAAATGGCAGATAAATATACGTATACGCATTTATACAAATATGATACGCATAAAATGGGGATATTTTAAAAATATAATAATGGAATATCTTTAAAATATAATAATAAGCATAAATCCAGTGTGTACTCGCAGCTTTATTAACAGCATTGTCATAACAACGAGCCAACAACAGAACACGGTAACATCCACGTTTTTGTTTCTGTGCAGCCCATGGACCGGTACCGGGCCATGGGCCATGGGGAGCACTGGTCTAGATGACACTCATCATTAGGCAAGGTCACCTTAAGCTCATGCACAGCTGCTCTAAAGCATCCCTTTCATTTTGCAGTACTTTTGTATGGACTCTGTAATAGGGCAATCAGTGTACATCAGTAAAATACATCACACAAGTTTACATACTTTTGCAATGATTGTGTTGTGTAATCAGGTAAATTCGAGGCATGACATTTGTTCAGTGTACATATAAAACTTGCACACAGACACAAAGTCTCACTTCAAAGTGTAGGTGCTCTCACTGGTAACCTCTGTGATGAATTGCCCTGCTGCTTCTCCAGCTTGTTTGGTGTGGATCAAGCAGTGGCTCAGCGCTGAGTGCTCTCAGTTCAGCTGTGGAAGCGACTGGGTCCAGGCCAGTAACTCTCAACATGGTGTATTTATGGAAGCTGTCGTTCTGAGCAAAGAGCTATTATAAAGGAACATGGACTCGCCTGAGTCAACCGGCCTCAATAGTGGCAATGTTTGACTGTGTCCGCAGTCACACTGAGATTTACTGCACAGCCCTGTTGCTGCTTAAAGTGAAAGGTATTCGATTCAACACATTTGACACATGTATCACATCATTATTTTTTTACTCTTCTCCCACCATTTTCTCTTTGTCTGTTTTAATTACACATGGGAGACACATAGACTGTGAATTGCAAAATGCTATTTAAACAGCAATGCTGCAATTATGGTTTGTTTGCAGGAACGAGACAGCTGTAAAACCATTTTAAGTGCAATCGGTTTTGGAACCTGCCTCCAGTCCATTGCGTAATTATAGGATGGATATAATCCCAGGCATCGTTTAGCTGAAGGGGAAAGCAGTCACTTTTGAACTGATCAAAGGTATTGTCTGATACTACAGAGGAAATAAAACGAACATAATGCTTCAATTTGTGACAGGCTGAATAAACATTAAAAGGATTGCATAAAGGACTGCATAAAGTACCACCTCTGTACAATGCATGTGTGACCAAGCATACAGCTATTATTGGCAATTATAACCAAACTCCACATAATGTCCAACCAAAATCTTTCTTCAGCTTTGTTGGTCTCTGTCATTCTTTAAGTGTATGTTGAGAATTTAATTCTCTCCACAACAGTCCTCTTCAGAAGGAACATAATTTTACTCAGCTCTCAAGACAGTAAGCATGTCACATTTACATTTATGGCATTCAGCAGTTTCCCTGGAGCAACTTGGGGTTAAGGGTCTTGCTCAGGGACCCAATGGTGGTATGCTGAAGGTAGGATTCAAACCCATGACCTATTGGTCTGGAGGCAAGTATCCTACCCACTGAGCTACCTCCACCACATGAGTGGTTAGCCATGTTTTTTAGAGAACTGTGCTCGAGAGAAAGAGGCTGCTTCAGAAGTTAATTGAGACTTAGTGCCATGGCAGGAGATTAAGTGGCTAACCTGCTGTACCACTGTGCTGTACTATACTATTGTTTCTTCATCAACGATGAACATTTTATGGGTAGTTGTTTGAGAGTTCTCTCCTGTCCTTGGGCCTGGTAGAACAGCTTTGTAAGCTTGGCAGAGCTCCTTTTCCTTTGTTCAAATGAGGCAGATGACATTAAAAAGAAAAAAAAAAGACATTTCCTTCCTCACCTCTTTTCACTTTGCTTTCGAGGGAGACATTACTTTGTTGCTTGACTTCAAAGAGTGTTTTTTTCCGAAGTTAGCCGTTGGCTCCATAACTTGGACTTGGACTTTTTAATTATGGTTAAGTAAATAAAGAGTACATTGCCTTTGGGTTTAACTGTGCAGTATGGTGGCCAGAGCCTGATAAATCTGGAAGATGTTTGGCTAAACTTGGTGCATTTTAGTAGAGCTGGACAGAGAGCTGGGTAAAGAGCTGGGACACAGCATGAGGCCAAACGTTCGACAAGCAGCAGCTGCAGCCTTTACTGCGGCTACAAAGATGGAGGTTCAGCCTCTTGTCAGTAAACTGAAATTATGGAATTCAACTGTGTTCATTGTTTTAACATTACAGGCATATAAAAATCAAGTCAAGTCAAGAAGGTTTATTGTCATTTACAGCCATATATACACAGAACACGTGAAATGAAACAACGTTCCTGCAGGACCATCGTGCAACTCAAGAACAAAAACAGAAACACTACAAGCATAAATAAGTGCACACAGGACAGAAGTGCAAAGATAAAGGAGTGCATGAAAAACACAAGAGCAACAATACAATCGGACAAGACAACATTTAACGCAGTCAGCAGCTACAGAACAAATCTGAATGAAAACTGATGATGACAATATAACACATACTCTTTTCTGGCAGCAGTCCAATGGGGCAGTTGGTAGCCTAGTGGTTAGGGCATTCGCCCTGTGACCAGAAAGTCTGGGTTCGATTCCCAAGACTGCTAGGCACCTCTGACGTACCCTGAGCGAGGTACTGTCCCCACACACTGCTCCTGGGCGCTGTTTGGAGCTGCCCCCTGCTTCACTTGGTGAATGGGTTAAATGCAGAGGAAGAGTTTCGTGCTGTTCACACTGTGTGCTGTGGTGTGTTCATGTATGACAATCTTCACTTTCCTTAAGAGTGCAAAAATTGCAGAATAGAAGTAGATAGCAATAAATAATAATTGTGCAAATATAGCAGGACAGAAAATGTGCAGTTTTACCGAGGGAGTAGATTGTAAGTTGTTTGTTTAATGCAGAATAAACAAAATCAACACATCCATTGCCAAAAGTAAGTAAACTGAAAGACAAAACTGTGTCAATATAATTTTATTCACGTGGATATAATGTGCTCATTTGACGTATATTGAATGCCTCACCTTTTCAGTGTGGAAATGAGCACTGAAGACTGTGTGTATGCTCCATGTAAATATATCAAAGCATGTAAAAACGACCCTGTGTATGTAGGATGTGTTGGGTGTGTGTTTCCTGTGACTATGTGCCTGCTCATCCTGAGGTATTTGAATCTATATGTGGAGTAATTTAACCCAAGAGTAGTCCTGGATTTGAGGAAAGCAAGTTGGCGATTAAAGAATTAACCCATTCATGTTCAGGAACTACATGTAGAAAGAAAGAAAATGCTCAGATTTTTCTGCACACAAATAAAATATAAGAACAACACACTTGCCCACACATTTCAGTCTGTGCTGTAGAGTTTGATGTGTGAGCAGAAAACAGAAACTAAAAAAACACACTTATAGGTAGCATTTACAACTTATTGTATAGATAACCTGACTCTCTCTCTCTCTCTCTCTCTCTCTCTCTCTCTCTCTCTCTCTCTCTCTCTCTCTCTCTCTCTCTCTCTCTC